>PVJI01009495.1:0-65181 GCA_004026765.1 Micronycteris hirsuta | reverse complement strand
GCTAAGTGAAATAAGCCAGGTGGTGAAAGACAAATACCATATGATCTCACCTATAATTGGAACCTAATCAACAAAACAATCAAACAAAATATAACCAGAGACGTTGAAATAAAGAACAAACTGTCAGTAACCAAAGGCGGGGTGGGTTAATGGGGGAAAGAAAGGGAAGGGTAGTCAAGGAACATGTATAAAGGACCCATGGACAAAGCCGAAGAGGGGAAGGACTGAGAGTGGGAGGTGGGGGTGGGTGGGGTGGGGGAAAGTGGTGGTGGGAAAATGGAGACAACTGTACTTGAACAACAATTTTTTAAAAAGGAGAGGAAAAAAATTAAAATACAAATATTTTGAAATAGTTTAAGATGGACAGGTATTAATTCTTTGAATATTTGGTAGAATTTACCTGTGAAAGTCTCTGGTATTGGAATTTTATTTGTTGGGAGTTTTTTATTTATGTGTTTGTTTATTTTTATTACAACTTCAATTTCATTGCTAATAATTAGTCTGTTTAGATTTTGTATTTCTTCTTGATCCTGGTTTAATCTTGGAAGTTTATATACTTCTAAACATTTACTCATTTATTCTTGTTTTTCAAATTTGTTGTCATATAATTGTCCATAATATTCTTTAATGATTCTTTGTATTTCTGTGGTTTCAGTTGTAACTTCTCTTTCATTTATGATTTTATTTTTGGAAGCGTGTCCTTTTTTCATGATGATTTTGACTAAAGTTTTGTCAATTTTGTTTCTTTTTTCAAAGAACAAGCTCTTAGTGTTATTGATGTTTTCCAGTTTAAAACAATTTCTATTTTCTTTATTTCTGCTCTGATCTTAACGATTTCCTTCCTTTGGTTTACTTTGGGTTTTTTTTTTTTTCTTTTTTCTTTTCCTAGTGTAGTTAAGTATAAAGTTATATTATTTAGGATTTTTCTTTTTTCTAGAGGTAGGTCTGTATAGCTTATGAACTTCCACCTTAGAACTGCTTTTGCTGCATTTTGGAAGTTATGTTTTAAGATAGTTTTTTCACTTTTCTGTTTGATTTCTTCTCTGATCCATTGGTTGTTTACTAGCATGTTTAGCTTCCATGTATTTGTTTTTTTTCCAATTTTCTTCATGTAGTTGATTTCTAATTTCAAAACTCGTAAATTTGTTGAGAATCATTTTATGGATCAATGTAGAATAAATCGTTAATATTCTACCTAGTTTTAAATAATGTACATAATGCAGTTGCTGGGCATTATATTCTATGTCTGTCAAATAAACTAAGTCTATTGATCATGTTGTCCAAGTGTGCTGCCGCATCTTTGCTGACTTTTTTCTGTTGCTTTTGCTATCAGTTGTCCTATATTTATTAAAGATTTTTCCTTTCTTCTGGTAGCTCTATCAATTTTTAATTTATGAAAGCACATAAAAATTTCAAATTTTTGCAACTTTCTAGTTAATAGAAAGTTTTATTGTTATGAAAACTCCCTCTTTAGCTTTAGTATTTTTTTCTTTTTACTTTAGGTCTATTTGGTCTGATAGTAAGTTAGTTAACCAGCTCTCCTTTGGTTAGAATTTGCCCAGTATGTCATTTTCCATTTTTTTACTTTTAAACATTTTATTTAACATATGTTATATGTTCATCTTGTAAGTAGCATACGGTTAGCTTTTTAAAATTCATTCTAATATTTTTATTTGGAACATATACTCATTTATATTTAATGCAATTTCCAATATATTTATTTATCCTTGTATTTTGGGCTTTCTATATGACCTTCTCTTATGACCTTCTTTCCATTACTTATTTTTATCTTATTCAAATTTTCCTCACTGCTATTTTGGAGTTGTGTTCTATTCTTTAGAGGCTACCTGGGAGATTACAGTATATCTATGCAAAGTATCAGAGGCTAAAATTAATTATTTTGTCTTCTGCCAAGATAAGAAAAAAATGTAGAAGAATTAAGCTGCCTTTTTAACCACTCTCCCACTTATGTGCCATTGCTGTAATGTGTTCCAATTCAGCCTTCCTTAAAAAAAAGTCCTTAGTAAATGTGTTAGGTAATACTAGGTGTTATATCAGGTAAATCCTGGAACTTAGGTGCTCATACTGTGAAAGCTTATTTCACACTGATTTTCCAATTCAAAGGGAGATATTTGTTTGGGGGCAACAATCCACGTGGTCATTCAGGGATGCACTCTCTGCTAATCCCATGGTTCCACCCTCCTTTCAATTTTTGGATCTCTCTGCATTAAGTCACGGGAAAAGGCATACCCATTTTCTTACGACTTCATTCCAGAAGTAACTTACTCATTTCACTTTTGCTCAAACACTAGTGACCAAAATGCAGTAACATGCCCATATTTAATTGCACTTAACTCAGGTTATCTCATGATAAAATGGTGAGAACAATGGTAACTACCTTACAGCATTTTGCAAGCACAAAACTCAGTGTATGGCTGAGTATTTTTAGTAAGTTCTCTTCACGTGCCAAGAACTGCGTTAAGCGCATAGTTTAACCTTCACAACAAATTATAATATAGGGACTAATTCATCTTCATCTTCATCTTCAGACAACACAACAAAGCTTCAGGTAGAGTGAGTCTTCCATTTGGAAACTGTCCTGTAGCTACTTCTCTCCCATGACGATCTCTTCATAACAGTGGAATCCTCCAAAGCTAAGTAACTACAGGAAGCCTCTTCTGAGCGCCCCTGTATACTTAGTATCTTCTCCTAGATTCCTGTCGAAATCCAGCCATTTGCACTTATACAAACAACCTTGCATGGTTCTCAGTTTGTTCCATGTGGATTAATATTGTTTTCATAACTAAATGGTAACTTCCTCGATGACATGTACTACATCCTACACCTAATTTATCATTCTTAAAGCTGAAAGCTGAGAACACTGCACACGGCAGGGTCCTGATGCCTGTTGTTGATAATGCCTGAGACTCTCTCTCTTTTTTTATACTTTGCAGTTCTTTACACAGTGCTGAACACATAATGGATACTCCATAAATCGTGTTGATCAATGTATATCTTTATATGAAGGCTTTGAAAAATTTTCAGGAGACTGCAAATAGAATGGACTAGAATTCCATTTAACTAATTATATGAGTTTGGATTTTAATTCCTTGGGCTTTACCTTATGAATGTATAAAATCAGGTCTCTAAACTCAAAATCATAAGCCTCTTTTGATTCTAAATTTCCATAATTTTGTGGTATTGGGGATGACACATGTATTAAGTTTTTATATAATTCATTTAATCTTCACAAAAAACCTAGGCGGTAAATAATTATTATCTCAGTTTGCAGATGAAGAAACTAGGATTCAGAGAGGCTCGATCACTTGCCTAGGGTCACACAGTTACCAAGTGGAAGAACTGGGATTCATACCTGGTCCCATAGAAACTAAAGCATACATTCTCCCTACTTTACCACTCAGTCTCCTAAAAACCTCTGCCTTAGCAACAATGGAGATTTTTATCAGACTTCCTTTTAACTGCTTTTCCTCTAAATGCACTGTCTCACGCTTAACCTCAGCAGAGAAAATCCTTAGGCTGTTAGATCAGAAATCAGCCTGGCAGCTCTTCCTCACAAGGTGCATATTTGGCTCACTTTAATTTGTCATTCATTAAGCCTGGAGGAATGGAAGGAGAGCCATCTTTGACTTTGCAGGAGCCAGAAGAACAAAGTTAGTGCCCAAACTCAATGTAAGCACTTGGGTTTCATTTGAGTTTGAGATTTTGGCAAAGGTTCAGAGCTTTCCATTTTCTCTGAAGCCATTGCCCATTCCTGTCAGGAGATCAGTAAATTTTGAAAGAGATTCCAGAGCTGACGGATGAGTCACAGACGTTCAGACTCCATAGAGCCTTGCTTGCACAAATGAAATGACTAGATAAGACCCTGCAGCTTCTTTGTGTTACATGGACGTTTGCCATCAAACACGATGTAGACCTGGGTTCTTAATGCCAGTGGATGAGAGGACATAAGTTGTAAAAAGCACCCTTTGAGGAGTGTCCAGAGGGTGTCCCGAGACTTTGATCTGACTGTACGATACTGTCCGGCGCTACAGAAACATCAGGGGCATGTCAGGCACAGCTCAGGGTAGTGGGCAAGGACGTGGGATTTGGAATAGGCTGACCTGGGGTTGAATCTTCACTGCCATCCATTCATGAACTCGACCAAGTTACTTAACCTCTCTAAGACTGAGTTTTCTCACCTATAGTTTAGGGGTAATATCGCTAGGTGGACTATCGTGAAAACAAAATAAATATGTATGAGGAGGTTAGCATCATTCCTGGTACACAGTAATCATAACATAAATCGTAGAATTTTTTTAAACATTCAAAAGAACATAAGCACCCCTATGTTTGCGGCAGCATTATTTACAATCACCAAGTGTCCATCAGTAGATGAGTGGGTAAAACAACTATGAGGCATTTACATAATGGAATACTACTTGGCTGTAAAAAAAAAAAGAAGAAAAATTTACCCTTTGAGAGAGTATAAATGGACCTTAAGAACATTATGCTAAGTGAAATAAGCCAGTCAGAGAAAGACAAATAACATATGATATCACTCATGTGTGGAATCTAATGAACAAACTGAACTAATAAGGAAAATGGGGACAGACTCACAGATGCAGAGCAGGGTAACAGCTGGGTGGGGGATGTTAGGAGGTAGAGGGATTGAGGAAAAAGGACTCATGGACGTGGACAACAGTGTGGTGATTGTGGAGGGAAGGGAGTAATAAAGGGACTAAAAGGTAATGGAAGAAAAATAAAGATTAAGCCAAAAAAATAAAAATAAAAGGAAAAAGGATAAGGTTCGCAAAGCCTTAGAGGCTGTGTGGTTTGCTATCTTTTCAGATAGCTGAGGGGACTGAGGCCCAGAGAAGGAGAATAAATAGCCACTTCATTTAACTAGTGACACACAAAATATCCCTTCCCCTGTTTCTTGACTGAACTAGCTGGAGAACCCTTCTAGCTTCCTTTCCTCACTGGTTCATCTGACAGAGATGAACAGGGCAGGAGGGTAAGAAGCACAGGACAGCTCTGAGTGTCTTTGAGCTACTGGGGGTCTATGCCAGGCTGGGCTGGGCGAGACCAAGTGTTGAGTGCAGTTTGTAGGGCTTCAGCTTATGACTCCATAGTCTTTATTTGTCATTGTTTGATCCCTGTAGAAAACAGGGCTGTAAAAATTCTCCAAGAGGACCCTGGGAGAGAGAAAGCCCCTTTCTGGTTGGTCCCTGGCCTTTGAAGTCTGGCCAGGACCTGTAGGTGGCTGACATTTTCAACTTTGGGCGGAGCTGAGAAGCAAGTTGTATTTGCACTGGGGGAAATTGGCTTCAGTTGTCAAAACTTCATAGAAAACTGTCCTAAAGTTTCACCGAAGTATCATAGGGAATCCTGTGTAAATCCAAATTCTAGAAAATAATAATAATAGTAATGAAATTTCACAGGTTGGATTTGTTTTCAGGCTTCCCCTCACAGCCAGGGGCATCAGCAGAGTTCATGGCTTAAAGAACCAGCTCTTTGCCACCAGGTTTGACTGCAGAGAAGTTTGCAGGAAGCAATTCAGCCTCTAGGAAGGACCCCTCAGGCCCTTTATCTAAATTCAATGACTGGGTTGCCAGATAACTTCAAGAAAAGGATGAGCCCTTTATCAAAACCCATCAGTCTAAACATTGTTCCCGTGAAATACAACAAATGAGGTGATCATGTGTTTTACAACTTGAATTTTAGATTAGATTTAAATGGTTTTATTGGTTGTTATATCTGTATTATGTGTGTGTATATCATAAATATCAGTTAAGTGTTCTATCTGTATGTGTCTACCACAATGTTCACATCAATATCGGTTAATTTTTTATTCAGTATATATGTATTAAGGGCTTCCTATATGCCAGGCACTGTTCTATTCAATCTGTTGCTCTGTTCATTTTATAATCATGACCCTAAAACTTCTTTCATGGCATCAATTAACAGAGAAATTGAGAAAAAATATTAAATTCATTTTCAATAAATTCAGTAGAGCCTCTGCTGAAAGTGAATATTTCCATTTATCAAGATATATTCCTTCAAATGATAAGAACATTATGTCCAAAGCACATTCCTCCTCATAAAGAGAAATCAAAGGGGACTATGTCCAAGGTAGCAGTGACCAGATTTCTAATGATTAGCCAAAATTAAGTCTTCAGTCATGAAACAGTAATTTTTCAAAAGGAAATCAGGTCTCCAGAAACTTGAAGCTCCTATGAATTCATTTGTTGCTTTTAAGGGGACTTGATCAACTAAATGAGCAGGTAGATAATTCTTCTGTAATGGAACTAAATCTTATACACTGAACTATGTATCAGCCATTAAAAACAAGAATTTCTGCCCTGGCTGGTGTATTTCAGTGGATTGAGCACGGGCTGGGAACCAAGCGGTCCGGATTCGATTCCCAGTCAGGGCACATGCCTGGGTTGCAGGCCAGGTCCCAGTGAGGGCCATGTGAGAGGCAACTATACATTACTGTTTCTCTCCCTCTCTTTCTCCCTCCCTTCCCCTCTCTCTAAAAATAAAATAAATAAAATCTTTAAAAAAAAAAACAAGAATTTCTGTGCTCAATTAAATGTTAAGGCTTTTTTTAAGAACAGAATTCTTTACCTTAAAAGGACTCTATGTGATAAAAGATAGATAAATGTTAGATAAAGGATACTACCAGTTCACCACATTGTGTATTTTAAAAATGCGTGTTAATAATATTTGTCGAGCATTTATTTATTTTTTTAAAAGATTTTATTTATTTATTTTTAGAGAGAGGAGAAGGGAGGGAGAAAGAGGGGGAGAAGTAACAATGTATGGTTGCCTCTCACATGGCCCTCACTGGGGACCTGGCCTGCAACCCAGGCATGTGCATGTCGACTGGGAATCGAACCAGGACCCTCTGGTTCCCAGCCCGCACTCAATCCACTGAGCTACACCAGCCGGGCTTGTTGAGCATTTATTATGTGCCATGTACTGTGCTGAGCTCCTTGACTTCATTACTTCCTTTAGTCTTCATACCACAATGAAGTAGATATTATTCTTATTCCTTTTTAACAGATGAGGAAAGTGAGGATATAGAAGGTAGGTGAATTGCCCACAGTCACGTAGCTGGTCAGGTGATAAAGCCTGGCGGTCTCTCTGCAGAACCTGCCCTCTCCAGAAACTCAGGTGGAGCAGAGCAATTTGAGCCTTGGAGAAAGCAAGCACCTGGGGTTAGAATTCCAGCTCTACCACTTACAGGATGCATGACTCTGGGCCACACTATGTATTCAGCATTGCTATGTTACAGAGTACTTGGCTGGTAGACAGAACTGTATTGATTAGGACATATGCCAACTGAGTCACCATGTGGTGCGGCATCAAGATACCTATATTAACTCATCAGTAAGGCCAGGGATGTGCTGGTAAATGTGTAACCACAGGCCCTGTGGGGGAAAAGATCAGTGTTTGCTGATTTCTGCAGTGTAATTACTCCCCCATGGCTGATTTTGGTGTGATGTAACTGAATGCTGAGTTGCAAAGAAAATACAATCAACTCCTCCAAGCTGACATAAGCCCCCTCTAGCATATTACCCAGTAAGACTGATTTTCATACTCACCACCAAGTAAGTATCTTGGTGCTTAGTTCAGGTCTTAAGAATGAATGAGAACGTCTGGACATCAGGCAAGTCACAGCATGATCTCCATACAATTTACTTATATCCCCACAAGGCTATTTGTCACAGCATTGCTCAAAATAACAAAAAAAATTATACACAACTTAGTGACACCAAGTAGGAGATTAACAGATTCTACAGTACAGTACTGAAGTTCTCAAGACATTTACCAGAGTGCTGCCAAATTCAGATCAGTGAGTAAAGTTCTATTTTTATTGCACTGGAGGGACATACTATCATGGATTCATTCAGCAGGTGGCATGTTGGATTGGATGGGCATGCGCAATAGGAATAGAAAGGCGCAGCAGGTTAGAGCTAGGAGGAGTAGCAGAATGCCAAGCTGATGCCAAAGAAAGATTTAGTGTTTACTATAAAATAGGACAACTTGGCCTATTGGCAATATAAAAGAGTGTTATTGTGGCAATTAATAATGTTACTCAGATAGTTACACAGTGATGAACGGTGACCAAATGAATATGCGAAGCTCTTAGCACAGTGTCTGGTACATACATTGGCTATAATTATTATTGTGATAAATTACAGCATCCCATATGATAGCACAATGGTCACTGGATTTTTTAAAATGTGTATTGACATGAAAAGATTCACAATATATTTTAAAGTAGAAAAAAATTTGATCCAATTCTTGTAAATTATATATGCTCAATTTTAGTAATGGAAAAATATTTGAAATATCGTAAGTGGTTCTTTATAGATGGCATGATTTGGGGTCATTTTAATTTCTTTGTTGTGCTTATGAAGATCTTCAATTTTTTTCTCCAGTGAATATTTATCATTTTCTTATTCAAAAATTTTTAATTAAAAAAACAAACACAGAGCTATATAACTATTTCTTTGCTTGTTGTCCTAGGAGAAAAATCAATACCTGTTCATGTGGTCCCACACTGGACAGCTAAGTGTTTTCTTTGTTAGGTTTGTTGAATGGTAGATTGGTTAATAACTAGTCAGAGAGTCTGGATATTATTTTGAGTCCTCTGCTACTCCATAAACCTGTATGACTGCCAATCAGAGCAGGCCCAGATAATGGGAAATGAAGCTAGCAAAAATAAAGAAAATGTAAGGAATTGCCTCATATCCTTTTTCCAGATTTTATTATTAAACTGTATCTTCACATTTAAAGCAGATTTCTTTAGACCACATTTAATTGGCCTTTTATCCAGTGTAGCAATCTTCATCTTCAGGTAGAATGTTTAGAGTATTGACATTTAATAAAATTATTAATGTGATTAGGTTTAAATCTACCATCTTGCTGGTCCTTTTCAACTTATCCTATATGTTCTTTGTTCGTTTTTTCTTTTCCTACGTTATTTTGGACTAATTGAGTTGTTTAACAATTCCATATTGTTTCCACTATACATACACCTCTTTGCTCTTTTTATTTGATTAGTTGCTCTAGGGTTTACAATTGGCACTTCTAACTTATTACAATCTACTTTATACTTCATTGTAGCTGATGCAGAAGTCTTATATCCCCTTTAGAAGATAGCTAGTATATAATAATTATATTAGAATTAATGAGTAAGACATGTTTACTAACCAAAAACACAGTCAGTGGATCTTTAAATGAGATAGAATAGGGACCTGCTTTCAATGCAGTGGTCTCTGAGTAGGTTTTATGCACAATTTATTATAGATGTTTCCTCCTTTTCCTCTTGTCCTATGGTTCCGGAGAAGCAACACAATGTACAATAATAGAAAGCATGTGCTTTTGAATCAGGCTGCTGCTTTCTGTAGTGTGACTTAGGTAAATTACTTAAAATGCATGAGCCTCATCTATAAAAAGGAGGCAATAATATCAATTGTTCAGGAACTTTATGAAGATTAAACATCATCAATATGTGTAAATGCTTTGCCAATACAGAGCACATGCTAGTGAATGATAGTAGGAAGATTTATACATCTTTCTTTTTTTTAGTAAGTTTTAAATAGCTTCCTTTGGTCCAATTTATCTTGGAGTCAAAATGAATTTCTGTGTCTCTTAAATTCCCCCCTGCCCTGTCACTTTTCCACCCTCAAAAATGTCAGGCTTCAAATCCTGACTTACTCTGACACTTACTGTATGAAGTTGGGTAAGTCACAAATTTTCAAGCCTTTGCTTCCTCCTTCATGGAATGGAGATATTTTTGTCACGACTTTTTCAAAAAGTGATTGTGAGAATGAGTAGAACTCTCAAATTTGTGAGATCATATCTAGCAGTAATGGGTAGTAGGTGATTACCAGAGGAGGGGCACACGCAGTAATGCTAAAGCATTTCACGGAAGAGAGAAGTCTGTGGACCCAAAGGATAAGAAAAAGCTTCCATCTTGGTGAAGGGGAACACGACTGGGCTCACAAAGATGGGTAAGAATCAAGTGAGTAAAAGGGGAAGGGGAAGAAAGAATAGCCCGAGAACTGCAGCACAGGGTCAGGTGAGCAATGCCGAGGCCGGTGTGTTTATACCCAGAACAGAGAACCCACCAGTGCAGCCGGGGTGTGATCTTGCTGGGGAAGACAGGGCCAGAGAGGTATGCCAAAGTCCTGAGTTCCTCAGTGAAGCATTGAAACACTTTTCTGTGAGTTCAAGTGTAGTGGGAAGGGGGTAGGATAGAGAGGGGTTAGGCACTACATGAGGAAAACAGTGTTAAATTTAGTCAGACCCCACTAAATTGGCCATTCCACTCAATTAACATCTAGCCAAAAGACTGTCACTCTATTAAACTGACAACTGGCAACCTACAAATATGTTTTTGTGTTGTAATTTTTCAAGAATATGGCAAAACATTTTTATATAACCCTATTTATCTGGAGTAGTCAACAAAATATGCATGCTTTATATAATAAGAGAATGTTATGCAGAAAACAGTATGTCTCTAGACAATTATTGTTTCACTTCATTGGAAACATTACATAAGTGCCACACACTCTTTCAGGATAGAGTATGGAACCTGAATAAGAAGACACTTGCCTTCCAAGGCTGCTTTCCCATAAACTACCGACACTGGATCTGAGTGTCTCCAGAACGGGATTTGGGCTTCGATTAAAAGACAATCTGCAGGCTTTCTCTTCGACTTTTTCCTCTTTGTGGCTTTTTTGTCCCATTCTTTATTGACTAGTTTCCTCTTCATAAGGGAAAATGTGGTAGCAAAGTTTTGCAGGTGAAGTAAAAGTTATTTTTAGCCTTTTTTTTATAAGCTACTGGGGAAAATTGCATTTCATTTACCACATGTCATAATGGCTCTAGATGGAATGGAAAACTATTAGAACTGAGGAACTTGAAGATCCTGGCCAGTAATATAAATTTTGTCAATTCAGAAAAACTCAAGGACAGTACTCACCAGAATCATTACTTTACTTAAACTTATAACTAGTTTGACTAACTTGACAGGCTTGAATTTAGTTGAAATTCAATCCAGTTTTGAAAAACACTCAGACAGGCTGATGGAATTAACTAGTTATTTGACTAAATTGACTCGCAGTGTGAAATGACTAGTCAGTTTAATCAAAACTTTCTGACTGATTGCGCATGCAGATGTAAAAGTAGACAGTTGAACAGTCTTTCCTGGCTATTCTTTATTAAACAAAATGACAAATGTAAAGTTTTTAAATATAATACGAATAGCAGATTACATAAAATGAGCCAGAAAGCAAGCAGTTTCTGCCCTGGGATTAGTACTCAGTAATTTCACTCACAGAGTCTGGATCTTCTAAACATATTTGCCAGATTCCTGGTTAAACTAATGTCCCATCCTGGGCCTTCCTGTCATCCCCTTTGACATTTCTTGTGATTCTCTGGACAGCCAAAATATTTTGAGGATCTGTTCTGTTCTATAAACGTCTTTATACTTTACTCATAATGCATACAAAGACTATATTTTTCAATTTGCGAGAGGGGTGTGGAAACAGGAGATCAGATCATCTGTAATACATCCTAACAATAGGCCAAAATGTTTCCTGCCTGAGATGTATAATTTCCAACTTTTTGTGCCACAAGAGAAAAAGAAAAAAGAAAAAAAGGAGGGATAGAGGGAGGATAAAAGAAAAGTAGTTCATTGCATACTGGAGAAAAATATCATATATCATAAAATGTTGTAATCAGCATCATATAAAATGAGTAGGAAATCGAACCAAATTAAAGTATAAAACAAAACTATTGCTTAGCATAATCCTCTTTCCCCTCTTTTTTTGGCAGTTTTATTAAGATGCTATAATGCTTCTTTTTAAAGAAAAAGACAGATTTTTAAAGATACAAGGTATGTTCAGTAGCATGCCGGACTCTAGAAATAGGAGTTCTGAATGCTGAGCCTGAATGTTACTGTCTTTTGGGAAATGAGTTTAGTAAATGAGTCCTTATTTTGGAGAAAGAGAAAAGTTGAACAGTTTGAAGACTTCTTAACAGTGAAACCCCCTCTGAAGAGCCTTTGAGGTGAGTGAAATGAATCAGAAACATATGGATTACATTTTGCTTTGAGTGCCTCAGGGCTCAGAGTGTTGGGCTAAGTACATTTTAGGTTTTTCCCAATACAGAATTGAAAAAATACTATTGCCTGAAGCACTTTTCCAAACCGAACTTTGACTAGGATTCAGCTCAGGGAACATCTTGCCCCTCTTCCATTAGAAATGCAAATGAGCCCAAGGTACCATCTTTTTTCAGAATGCTGTCAGGGAATGCATGCTTGATCTATAGGCAGGAGCTGCATAGATGGCATCACTTATGAGAAAAGAGAGAGACACGGTTTGCAGCTCTCTGGATATGATGAGTCATAAAATTCAGCTACTAGGATCTTCTCCCTTTGTGCTAAAACATTATTTATGCCCTGTCCAAATACCTCTTCCCCTGAGCAAAGGCAATTCACAATGGTGTAGTTACTCCAGTGTGAATGAGGGCTTTAGGTTGTTCCAGTGTAGGTCACTGGAAAAGGTCAGTCCACACCGGAAGCCTCTCAGGTCCTCCAAAAGAGGAGAGACTAGTACTTTTGCTAAAATGGATACAGGATACATGTTCCCTCCCCACCTCAAAGGCAGTGATGATGTTGGGGCTAGATTTCAGTTGACTGACCTATGATTGAATATATCATGAATGTAATGAATATAAAATTAATGTTAGATATTTCCTTCATATGGATAATCTACTTTTGATACGTTTTATGACCCCATTCTTAGATATTCTGATTTAATTTTTCAGGATAGGGTATGGATATTTAGTGCCCAAGAGAGAATACGCATACCAGGAAATGTTTTCAAGAGTATTGTGAATAGCATTCTTCTTGTAATTAAAAAAAACAAAAAACTTGAAAACAGCCCAAATGTTCCTAAGCAGTGAAATGGAAAAATAACTGTACCATTGTCATAAAATGGAAATTCTCTGCAGCAGTATGTGGGACTGTGGACACAAGTTATGAACACACAAACATGGCAGCATCTGAGATACACATGGGGTGACACCCCCTCTGCAACAGTTGCTCCTTGCGCACCTGAAGACCTGCTGCGGCTGCCATCGCTGCCGCTCCCGTGACCAAGTCAGTTGTTTTCCGTCCACGGGGCCAGAGGCTCTGACTGGCAAAACCGGCGCCCGACTGCGAGGCAGCCTAGTAAAGGACATCTCTGTTACTTTCCAATTCGCTAGTGGCAGGTAGATTAGGATCTTGATTATAAGGTGGGAAATTTTCAAAATAGAGGGAGAAAAATTGGATGCTGGGCCTCTGAAAAGAATACCAGACATTATTACATAGACTCCAAGAGAAAGACATGAGATACAGGAAGGAGGAGGGAACCAGATAACCTAAGGCTTATATATAAATTATACACATCTGTGTATATACATGTACATAAACATAGAATTGCTAAATCAAATGGTACATGCCTTTCTGGTTTTGATAGATATTACCAAAATTGCTCTTTGAAAACCTTGTACTCTTTATATCCCCTCAATAATGAACGAACATGTTCCTTCATGTCTTTACCAGCACAATGTATTATCAGACTTTTCAACATGGGCAATCGGATGGGTGAAAAATGCCACTTGGTAATTTTAATTTGCATTTTTAAAAATCAGTGAGCTAATTTAATTATTAGTTGAAACTTTTATGTTTAATAACCAGTTATATTTGTTTTTCTGTATGTTCTTGTTTTGCTCATTTTTATAATGCATGACCATTTTTATTACTTTTGTATTGTGGTAAAATATACATAGCATAAAATTTACCATTTTAACTATTTTTAGGTTTATAATTCAGTGACATTAGATATTTTCACATTGTTATGCAAGCATCACTATAATCAAGCTCCAGAAAACTTTCTTCATCCCAAACTAAGACTTTGTACCCACTACACAATAACTCCCTGCTTTTTTACTAATTGTATGATCTCTTTATATAGTAATATCATTTTTGATTTGCCATTTAAATCCTCACAACAATCCCGTGAGGTAGGCAATTGCTTTTATGAGTCACTTTAGTTAGACTTTACCCTCAGCACTCAACTAAAGCTGCTTGAAGTTCATCAATGACATCCATATCACGAAATCCAATCATCAGTTTTGGTTCTCATCTTACTTGCCTTATCAGCAGAATTTGACACAAATGATCACTTCTTTTAGTAAACTTTTTTCCACTTGGATTCAAAAATGCCGCAACCTTCTGGTTTTTCTTTTATCTCATTTGCTACTCCATCTCAGTCGCCTTTGTCAAGTTTTCTAAACTCTGGAGAGCCTTAGGTCTTAGTATTTGCATTAGTTCTCTTGTTTGTCTATACTCACTCCTTCAGTGATCTCTTCCAGCCTGATGCTATCATCTATATGCTAATGACTATGAAATTTATGACCCCATCCCAGATCTCCACCCTGAACTTCACACACGTATATTCCTCAGTGTTTCCACACATGTATTTAATAAGTATGACGAACCTAACAGATTCAAAATTAAATGCCTGGATTAAAGCTTTTGATAATAGTAGAATAACTTGGTTGTAATATGCTTCCTACAAATAGCAATTTAAACATCTGGACAAAGTATTTTAAAAACACTTTTGAAAGCGCTGTAGAGCAAACAAACATAGGGACCATGGGGAAGTGGGCCTTTGAAAGATAGGAATTATATGTGGAGGTACATGCATGTGTGTGGCCGCTGTGTGGTTTCAGGGCACTCACTCCCTGGTCTATAGCTAGTCACAGGCTGTTGAGTTGAGGTACCAGGCGACAGAGTTTTGGGCTAGCAGAGTGACTTGAAAAATACAGGTGGTAGTTAGGGGGAAAAGTACCAGAAGGAGGGAGCTACAGGGGGGTCAAACACCAATAATATAAACATAACTTTTCCAATGATTGAGTAATCAGTGAATTGTGAATATTCCGGGGATATTCCAGTCTTAGATATGTTGTTGATAAACTCCAACTTTCTCTGAAAATGTTTTTGTTTCATCTTCATTTTTTAAAGATAGTTTTCCTGGGTATATAATTGTAGGCAGTTAGTCTTCCTCAGAATTTTCACTGTATTTTGATTTCCATGTTGCTATAAGGAATCTGATGTGAGTCCGATTGTTATTTCCTTGAAGGTAATCCTTTATTAAAAACTGCTTTTGATGTTTTTATTTCTCTTTTGTATTCTATAATTTTATTTATTATGCAGATTTTATTTATAGATACAGATTTATTTTCTGTCTCAGATTTGTTGTGGTTCCTGAATCTGAGAATTTGTGACTTACATCATTCTAAAAAAAATTATCTTTCAAATATTACCCTCTTCCACCTTTTCCTAGTATTTTCTTCTGGAGCTTTAGATAAATGTTTTTTAGATTTTCTATATTAATTTTCCATGTTTCTTTAAATTAATCTATCACCTTTCATCTATTCCTCTAATTGCTTCAGTGTACAGTGTAGTGTAAGTAACTTCCTTAAAGCTATTTTCTAGTCTACTAATTCTCCCTTTAACTCTGTCTCTTCTGCTCTTTAATTAATCCACCAAGTTTTTAATTTTAAGAGTTATAAAACTTGCCCTGGTCAGTGTGGCTTAGATGGTTAGAGCACTGTCCTATAATCACAAAGGCTGTGTATTCAATTCCCAGTCAGGGCACATACATACCTAGGTTGTAGGTTCGATCCCCAGTCTGGGGCATACAATCCCTGGTCTGGGCACATATGGGAGGCAACCAATAGATGCTTCTGTCTCCCATCAATGTTTCTCTCTCTCCCTTCCTCTCTCTCTAAAACCAATGGAAAAAAAATATCCTTTGATGAGGATAAAAAAGAAAATGTCCTTGGGTGACGATTAAAAAAAAAGAGTTATGAAACTTTTTATTCCTAGATGTCTATTTGTTTGGTATTTTTCAAGATGTTCTTGTATGTTTTTCACAATGTGTTATTTCTTGATCATATTTTCAATTTCCTGTTTCGTTACTTTGCACATTTTAAAACAGGAATTGTATGTTCTTTTTCTGACAATTCCTCCCAGAAGTCCATGAGAGTCTAAAGTTTTTGTTTGTGGTTTTGTCAACTCTCATTCATTTTGATCTGAGTCTTAGAGTTTTGTAATTTTGGTTTCTCAACTCCTATTCATTTCAGTAACAACTGCGTGAATTATGCAAACTTCATGTTACAGGTGGAATTTGCTTTTATTTCTGCCAGGCACTTGTTCCATGATCACTATAAATGAATACTTTTGTCTCAAGACTTCCTAGATCACCCAGGTAATATAGGAATAAACTTGAAATCCATGTGAGCACGGAACTGTGTTCACAGATCCTCAAGTGAGACTTTTTTCCTCACAAGAGCTTACACCCAGTTTCACAAGTTTCTCCTTTTGCCAGTAGGCTGTTTTCTACTCACCCTTCATTGAAGTTAGGTTCCTTTTAAAGCTCTGGATTTTGTGTAGGAGTCTTAATTTCAATTCTATACCTTGCACAGTCCCGAGGTTTGTCTTACGTCTTCATGTGTAGCTATTAAGGTGCACTGAGTCACAAGGACCATCAAATGTCCTGAGAACAGCGAAAGCTTCAGTCTGCGTCTGTCACTCTTGATTTCCATTCCCTTAGTTTTTTGGCCACTAAGGATTTTCTTTACTCTGTTGTAAACTTAGCCAGACCTTTAAAAGTCTTTGTTATATTTTGTCCTGTGTTTCTAGGTGTTGGGAAGCAGGTGGGTTTTTCAAGATATTTAGCTGGTAATTCTCTGATATGAATCACAAAGTAAACCCAAGTCAACCTGTTCTTTATAGTAATACAACTCTGATTTCAAATAATTTTTGGAACCTCAATATATTAAGATAAAATTTAAATTATAGGAAATAAAATCAGAACTTCTTTGGCTACAGTTGGGCAAGCTCAGAACTCCATGTTTGGAGTTTTTGTCATTCTTCATGGCAGCATCCAAGATACCTCCTGGGACACAGGTCACATTGAAGAAAAGTATAATATTGACCAAACGCTTATTTTCAAAAGACAAAAAAAGGCCTAAAATCATTGAGCTTGCCTTGTTCAGTCTTCTCTCCTTAGACTGACTCCATGTCACAGACTGAAATAAGGAAAGATAATAAACTCAGGAGAATATCTCTTAATATTATTGAGGCCTTTGGTTTCCTATTTGTAAATACAAATTGGGGCTTAAACATAATATTAATACATTTATACAATTCTAATAAGTTTACATTCAGGGTTACCATTTCTGAAGTAGGTATACCCATGAAATATTTAATGTAAAATTTAATGTAAAATTCTTACATTACTTTCATTGTTATATCAGAGTCGTGTCACCATGGGAAAAGCAGTGCAGTTCCAGGATTCAAAACTACCTTACGGAATGCAGAGAACCTATTATGAGTGCATATTAATTTTTAAAACCCCATATAATAAAAATATCTCAATAAAATGTTAAGTGAAAAAAATGGAACATTAAATTGTAAATGAGATATAAAGAAACTTAATTTCATTAATCAAGCACTGCAGGCCTTAACAAATTACATTTATTATATTCACAAACCCCCTCACATTCAAAGACAGCTGAATTAAGCATGTCTTCCCTGATGGTTCCTTCTCTGAGAGTTTTTGGTTCCCACTTTTCCCTGGTGCGTTAGGACAGATGACAGCGGAGTGAAGTGAAAAGTTGGTCATAGACACATAGTCCTGGATTTCTGTAACAAGAACCTCTGTTATAAACTCTGTTAAAGTCCCCTACTTCTTCTCTTCTGGCCACAATTGTAGGCCAATATCTTTGTAGAGGCTGATTTCCGGATCCAGAGCCAGAAAGATTTGTGATTGGAAAGGTTGCAAAAATGGGATTGGGTGGAATGACCACATGGCTTGGAGGTTTTTTGTTTCCTTGGCAGGACAGCAAGAGCAAAGACAGAGACATGAAAGTGAATCAGGAAAGAGGGAAACAGACCAAAGAAAAACACAGAACAAGATGCAAAAAAAAAAAAAAAAAAAAGCGCCTTTACTCAAATGAGCAGAGTCAAGTTTAAGAAAGGGCACTTGCATGATTCAGTTCCTCCAAACTCCCTCACTTGGTGGCCAGTATTTTCTACATTTATGGTATGCTCAGCATCCTTATTAGAATCTACATTTCTTAAGACCGGGTTAACTCCTGTGTTCATTCTACCACATCTTGCATAGGACTTTACATAGCAGATGTTTCTTTAATGAAGAAAAAAACATTTCTGGAAATAATCAAATTTCATTTTGAGATGACTTGCAGGAATCACTTCGAGTATTCCTGTTGAATTATATCATGTCCAGGCCCTGGCCACCAGGTAGCTCAGCTGGTTAGAGCATCATCCTGATACACCAAGGTTGCAGGTTAGATGCCCAGTCAGAACACATATAAAGGTCAACCAATAAATGCATAACGTAAGTAGAATAACAAATCAATGTTTCTCTCTCTCTCTCTCTTCCTCTTTCCCTACCTCCCTTTCTCTCTCTAAAATCAAAATTTAAAAAAATGAATTATATTGTGTCCAACTGGACTCTTCAGTTATACTTCATCTAATATGTTATATGTGGTTAATCTCCATAGCCTTGATTTTCCAAACTTCTCCAGACATTCCTCCTACATGGGAGGGCCAGTTATAGTAATACACCCTCTTTCTACAGTAGCTTACACCTAATAATCTCTTCTGGAGCCTGGAGTTGGCTTACACCACTGGGTGTGAGGGGTAAACTGCTAGAACTAACATTTGTAAGCCATCCACCAGAGGCCAGGACAGTTCTTAGAGTTTTCCATTTATCAAATCATTTAATCCCCTCAAAATACAATCCTGTGTGGTAGGATTAGAACCAACAAACCTCCGAGACATTTTCTAGATTAAGCAATTTTCTCAAGATGATTTGCTGGTAAGTGGGAGGATAGGAATTAGGAATGCAAACTGAGGTCGATCTCATTCAGTAAACATCTATGGCAAACCCATTCTATTCCAGTGAATTCAAATGCAAAACTCTGTCTCCAAGGAGTTTTTAGTGTAGCTGAGGAGGCAGCCAAGCAAGAAGGTAGAGGACTGCAGTGCTGTGTGGTGAGAGCTGTGTGAGAACCAAGCCCAGTGTGCTGCAGCAGGGGGTTTAAGGAATATCAACATAAGACTTGGAGGTCAGGAAGGCTTCCAGAAGATGACCTTGAACTGAGTCTCCAGGGATGTTTGAAACTTAATCATATCCCCCCACCCCGCAAAAGAGGAAAATGTGTTAAAGACAGGGGCCATAATAAACATAAGATACAGGAAGGCAAAACATTATAGGTCTTTGTACATGATTAGTATTCAATAGTAATTTTATGAAAGAGCGAACAAGTGAATAAATAGATGGTTGGTCTAGTCAGAGAACTGTCAAGAGAGACAAAACTTATGAGTATGTGTTGTGCAGTGGAGCTAGAAAAGTAATAAAAGTTTGTGTAGCAAGCTCATAAATTGGGATGAAATCACTAGGAGATAAGAGTTGAGATCTCAAGAAACATTGAATATGAGAGGCAATAAGAAGAACGTAAAATGACCTGGAGAGGGATAACCAGAGGAGGTGGAAAACCAGACAGGGGGAGGGAAAGGCAATATGGATACCAACCCCAAAAGGGAGTGGTCACTCTCAAAGGCTATAGAGAAGACACCTGACATTAGTCCAGAAAATCGTCCTGTGTATTGCACAAGGTAACCCTGGGAAGGACAACGGGATGGAGGCATAAATCACAATGTAGAGGGTTGCAGGACAATATGAAGAGTAGATGACAGTAAACATTCTTTCAAGAAGCATGTCTATAGAGGGAAGAGCTAACAGGACAGTATCTGAAGAAGGATCACACATATATGTGTTATGAATATTTTCACCAAGTTTAAGGCTTGTTGGCTGGTTGTCATAATCATGTCTATCTATGAGGTGAAGTTTGTAGTTTTGATGGAGTCCAATTTATCATTTCCTCTCTTTATGATTAGTTCACTCTCTGACCTCTCAATGAAATCCTTGCCTACCCCTAAGGTCATGAAGATGTTCTTCTGTGTTTACTTCTAGAATTTTATATTAGCTCTATGTTTAGATCTATGATTCATTATAAGTTAATTTTTGTATGTAGTGTGAGGTAGGAGTTGAGGCTCATTTTTTTTTTCTATGAATACCCAATGAGTCTATGATCACTCTTGAAAATACTTTCCTCCTTGAATTGCTTTGGTTCTTTGTCAAAAATTATTTGACCGCTTAAGTATGTGTTTCTTTCTAGCCTCTATATTCTGTTCTATTAATTTATTTGCTTATCCATTTGTCAATTCCTTATCATCTTAACTAACATTTTATCTTGGTTCTAATTATTCATTTTTGAACAAATGTTAGTTCATTTGACCCTCTATAATTATGGAGACATTTGCCATTGTTTCATTTTTTATTCTATCATAGAAAGAGATACACTTACAGAAAGAAATCTGTATTATACAATGAGCTAAAATCATTCAGTCAATAAATATTTATTGATCACATACTATCGGCTTAGCAGTGTGGAATACTGAAGTCATGCCCAATTTCAGTTTTGCTAATGGAAACAACTTCTCTCTTTAACCTGATGTCACCCACATAACATCTTCCCTAAGCTACATAGTCACTGCTAATTAGTTGGATCCTTCTCTTTTGAACATTTTCCCACCAAAAAAAAAAAAAGCATAATAATATGAATAGCAATATACTACATTAATATGGGGCTTTCAAATTTTCAAAGTGGTATTAAATCTATTATCTTGTTTTTCTCTTCACATTGTGAGTTTAGGAAAAGCAAATATTTTTATCTGACAGACAAGTAGATCACCATCAAATGACTAGAAGCCTTCCCCTTTTCCACCCCTCCCCACTCTCTTCTTGCTTTCCCCCATTACTCTCTCTCTGTCTTCAGCATCTTATCAGTACATATTGTACTTGGAAGACTTCCAATTTCAGGTAATACTCCTGGGCTCCATGTTAAACTGCCACAATGGTACCTTATGTTGAAAGACTACAATAGATTGTCAGTGTTATCTTCAAGTGCTGACGGAGATTTATGAATGGGGATGGAGAAGAGAATCATGCTCATTTTCACTGTTACAACTGCCTGAAGAAGATTCATAAAATTTCTGACACTTTCTTCATCCTTTTTGCAAGGCATCAGCTGTCAGGGGAAGGTTGCCCCTTCCCACCCAGCTTTGGAATGAAGTGATAAATGTGTCGGAAAGCTCATGCTGGGTGCAATCTTCTGCCTTGTAAATAGTTTTCATTGATACATACATTACAGTTTGCTGTCTTTTTTAAAGCCTCCATAAAGGTGCTTGAAAAACAGCACTGTCCCTGATAAATGTCTCTCCTATTGCAGGACTTTTAAGGATAAGGGCTTGTTTGAAGAAGTAAAGATGTGTATGTAGCCAGGTATCTTGAGTCTTATTTGACAACAGGCTGACCAGGGTGTCAGGGCTGCTGTTTCAACATGAGAAAATGTATACGGGAGTTCAGAATTTGCATGAGTTCATCTCCTTCTTCCAGCCCCTCTCTTTCCTACCTCCAGTCTCTTATCACAAACAAACAATGATCAAGCCTCTAAAGACACAGACATATTGAATGCACGTTTTTTAAGAAGGATTTTTAGGTCAGTTTTTTTTTTTTTTCAGTGCTTCATGCAGGACAGGACCCCATCTTGTGTTCCCATTGGCAATGTAGACAGAACGAGGAAGGTGTAATTGGCATCATGACAGGAAGTGTGGCTCTTGAGAAGCATGGCTCTCACTGAGTCATACCCAGGCATGCCTGTTCTCCTTTGACTGCCTCTTTCTCAATGCTAGTCAAAAATCCCTGTAATCCATGCCCTAGTGCATTAGGTCTCTAGTGCTGCCATAACAAAATACCACAAACCAGGTGGTTTAAGACAGCAGAAACTTACTGTCTCATAGCTCTGGAGGCTAGAAGTCCAAAACCAAGGTGTCAGCAGGGTAATGCTCCCTCTGACTCTTGTCTTGCCTCCTTCTGGGTCTGGGTGCTATGCTGGCAACCTTTGGATACCAAAGGTATCCTGTGGCTTCAGCCACGTTAACTGCAACTTCTGCTTCTTCATCGCATGGCACTCTCCCTGTGTGTCTCTGTTTTCACGTGGCCACTTTCTTATAAGGACCCCAGTCACATTGGAATAGGGACCTACCCCACTCCAGTAGGATCTCATCTTAACAAATTACATCTTCAGTGACCCTATTTCCAAATGAGGTCATATTCTTTGGCACCAGGAGTTAGAATTTCAACTTTTTTTTTTGTGGGGAACGGCCATATCTCAACCCATGCCATCTTCTTAAAGTGGCCACACCCAACCTAGCTAGTTTTAAACCCCAAGCCTCCCAACATGTGGCCTCAATGTGGTTCCAAGTGTGCCACACAGACAAGCCCAGTGACAGCACCACTAGGAGGGAACAAAAGCTGAGTTCTGAGGACCACATCCGCCAGGGAAGGAGATTTACCTAAGGCCCCCTGAAGTATTAACAGCTGGATGGGATTGTGGTCAAGCTGAGCATAAAGTTACTGGATAGGATTCCATGTTCTTCCTTGTCTGATACCCACCATACTCACTCCCACTTCTAGGGCTTGACTTACTATGTTTCTTTCTAACCCTAAGTAGCATCCATTCTGCTTATTCTTCAAAACCCATCCCCCAAATGATTTGCACAGTCCACATTTCCTCAGAAGCTTTTGCACAACTACCCAGCCTGTTGTTCTCCTTCTCTAGTCCTAATGGTACCTGTGGATTGCATACCTCAACTTTGATCTGTTTTTATTGGGGACAGCTATATAAGACATCATTTGGGTTTTAAAGAGTTTCCAGCAAGAGAAAAGTTTGGAAAACTCTAATTTATTGTCCTCATTTTACAGACAACTAAACTGAGATGCAGCAGACTGAATGTCTCATCCACCATGGCAAAGCTAGTTTAAGAACTAAATACCTCCTTTCTACTAGAATTTAGATGTACACCTACTTTATCTCTCATAGTTCCCACAACAAACTTCAAGAAAAGGTATTGTTATTATTTCCCTTTCAAAATTAACAAAATTTAATTCAAAACAAAATTCACATGATTTGCTGAGCTGTGCCATTTAGCAGGACTGGGGTTACATTGTGGAGCATCTCTCATTCCATTAGACCACACTGTCTCAGGAGAATCAGGGACTCCTGGAGCTAGACCATGAAGATCATTTAGTTGACCCACTTTTTATGATGTTTGTGACAGGAAAAGAACCCAGATCTCTAATCATAAACTCATTAAATACCGGTTACCATTATGATGTTTTTACAGGACAGGGGGCCTGGCTTTGAGCAGGTCTGCCTGAGGGCAGCCAGCAGTACGTGGGTTCTTGACTTCATGTAGGAAAGATTTCGCAACATGAGTCCAGGTAACTATGAGGGTACAGGTGACTATGAGGCTAAGTTAGGCCAAATTAAGCTAAGGGTCTGAAAAGACCCCATTTTTTTCTGACATTAGACAGGAGACCTTCTCTGATAACAAATAAGGATTCCTAACCTCTTTCCCCCTGAACAGGATGACCCTGAATCCAAGGTGGTTTATAAAAAAGCGAAGGAAAAGATCTTTCAAGTTTCGGGTGGTTGTTAAATATTCTATTTTTGCATGCCTTTGAAGCAGCAACAGGTGCCAACTAGTATCTCTCTATGTCAGTTATAGTGTCATAAAACTGGCTAATAAAAATTTAAAGCGGTACCTTACTTGTCTTCCCTACATGATATTTCTCCTCAGCTCAGTAAAGATAGCAGAATTCTGAATTCCAATAATGTGCTGCAATGTTTAGGTATAGGGACAGGGAGAAAATTGTCCCCAAAGTAAGCAACTATTTAAAAAAGGGGGAAGGCTAGCATGAACCCTGTGGTATTGGATTGAAATCTGAGGTGTAGATATTAAGTCATGGTTTTGTAATATGTATATAAAATGATAGACACAGAAATCATTATAGGCGTCTCTCTGTGTGTCTACATCCGCTGATACACGTACATGTACTTCCTAGCTCTGCTCAGTGACAGGGCCTGGGAGAAATGGCACTCTGATGGCAACAGACACATGTTGTGCCAAGATCTTGGTTGCTAAATACCATTCTCCAATAAAAGCAACCTGGGCTTTTTGGATAAGCGATTGATTCCAGGGATGGGGGAGAAAATACAAGATGAGCCTGGAGTATCTGTGATTAAAAGTCAGAAGTGCTCAAAAACAGGATGGCTTCTGCTGAAAGGGTGCGGAGCTCTGGATGGCCAAGGCCAGAACAATCTGTACAACAATAAATAATGGTAGTATTGGATCACAGTCCATAAAATAAAATAAATATTCATGGACGTATGCTAATATAAATAATTGTATAAATAAATGCATAGAGAAGAAGGGACAATTATTCCTCACAAAAGAATTCCAATTAATCATTGTAAAAGGAATGTGAAAAAATATTAAATCAACATTACAACACACTAGCAATAATTGTTTCAAGCAAGATCCACCAATGGAAGCTAAAACAAGTAGAGAAAAGTTGGAGGAGAAAAAGGATATTTGTATAGTCTAAAACCATCTCTCCCAAGATTTTTATTTATTACAAAGGGAAAAAGAATAACTTTACAGAGGTGAAATCCTGCAGGCACCCTCTTCACTGAATGATCAAGGTCAACTCTGACATCACGTTCACCCTGGTAAGCACTTGTCAAGATGGCAAGATTTAACACAACCTGCCAAAAATGTGCGACCTCAATCCACTCACTATAGAACATCAAACAAACTCAAACTGAGGGTATTCTTCAAAATAATAACTGACCAGTATTCTTTAAAAGTATCAAGGTTGGGAAAGACAAGGAAAGTTTAAGGAACTGTCACAAGATGGAGGGAAGCTAAGGAAGCATGACACCTACATGCAAGTGAGTTCCGGGGCTGGGTGCTAAAACAGAAAAGGCTATTGGGGGGAATACTAGTGAAATCAAAATAAAGTCTGGAGCTAGTTAAAAGTATTATGTTAATTTCCTAGTTTCAACCACTGTACAGTAAGTTATACAAGATGTTAAAATTATAAAACTGGGTAAAGTGTATACAGGAGCACCCTGTACTATTTTTGCAACTGTTCTGCAAATATAAAATTATTTCAAAATTTAACAACATTAAAATTATAAGTAGGCATCCAGCTAGGACATTTTCTTTCACAGTAAAATTTGATTAATTGCAATCCAACTAACTGGAAGCTTCAAGTGTTGGATTTTTTTCCCTATACTTATGTATTTAGTGAAAAACCTGACAAACAAGCAGTCACATAGGATTTAGTCAGAAAATTCACTTTCAAGGGAAAGCCTGGAGTTGTGGAGATTCGGTGTAGTCTACAGGCCTGGATTCTGAGTTGAGCCCCACCCAGCCTCTCTGTCCAGTCTCTTCCTCCATTGGTAGCCTCACTCTGCGACCAGTTTCTGAGCCCATTGGGCACTTGCACATCCACACTTGGTCCATACTCCTCCCTCAGCCAGGAGCTGCTTTTCTCATTTATCTGTGCACTTTGGGGTCAGACAGAGCTTTGTTTGAATGATGGATGGCCCTGCCAAAAATTAATTCTCTGACTCTAAGCAAGTTACTTTACTCTCTGAATGTCAGTTTCTTCATCTGTAAAACATAGGCACCAGTCCTCACCCTTTGTGAATTTTAACGTGTTTAGTGCAGTGGCTGACTCTCACAGACACTCTAAATGGCAGCCCTGCAGTTGGTAATGATGGAAGGGTCATCTGTGGCACCCTTCCTGTGAAGTCCCTTCCTTCCTTCCTTCCTTCCTTCCTCCCTTCCTTCCTTCCTTCTTTCCTTCATTTATGTATTCATTAAACTAAGGCTACTGAAATCTACTCTGTGCCAGGCACTATGCTAGACCTTGGAAATACAGCAGTCAGCAACGCAGACTTGCCCCTGCCCAGCTAATAGGAGAGACAGGTAGCAAACAAGTCATTTCAAGCCTGAGCAATGCTAGGAGAGCGGAATGGTTTTAAAGCCTGCTGTCATCTCATCGATTAGAATCAATGACTCCCTCCTCTGCTTTCAGACAGCAAGGACAGAGTCTTGATAGTCACTGATTTCCTCTGGTTGAGCAGGAACAGGGCAGGTAACATTAAAATAGGCTATTTACTACTATGTAAGAAACAGAGTTTTCTGGACAACTTCATTTAAATAGATAGCATCACTCTCTGTGCACTCTGTCCTAGTGAACTGAAGTTTGCTTTCATTCTTTATCCATGCTACTCACTTCATTTCTGCATTCAACTGCAATCTCTCTGGGGCCTGGTTTGGATGAGGTACTTTGTTGGACTGTGGCCTCGATGAACTCCCCATCCGATGGTTGTCATGACGGTACATAAATATTATATTGCAGTGTGATGTGCTAAAACCCAAAGATGGGACATTAAGTTCTGTCTCAGGGGAGAAGTCAGGGAAGCCTAACCAAGGAAGTGATTTGACCTGTGTCTAAAGGAAAACAAGACTACTTTCTGTGACAAGAGCCAGGATATCATTACGTAGAAGAGCAGAGAAGATATTACAGGATAAAAAAAAAAATTATTAAATAGGCAGTAGTACATCCCCAGGCTAGTAACTAGTCATTTTCCCTCTGCCCCACTGGATTTCATGGATCGCAGGCAAGGACCAGGTGGGGCCCCGAGAAGGACTACACTCGGGGCTCTGTGCTGGCTGTTCTACATGCTATATTTGGGCTGCGTATTTGTGTTTATGTTCATCGAGTTTGCAGCAGTTCTGGGCGATTCTATTCTTTGTTCAAGTGTTAAGCTTCTTTTGATTACTATCTGCATATGAGTCAGTCCCCAAGCTGTATCTGTTCATGCTTAGCCTGTCTCTTTCAGTCATTTTCAAACACCTCCTACTTCTCAAATGCTTCTCTGTTGTGGGTGTTTATGCAGACAGCAGGTCCTCCCCAGAAGCCTCAGTCTCCCATGTTGGCCACCCAATAAATCATCAGTCTGTCCACCATGAGAATGAAATTCCTGCCCTGGAGGATACCATCACATCAGGGATGCTTGCCAGTGTTTCCCTAAACTTGGTTTCCCAGAAGAGTCAGAGATTGGGGCATTCTGAAAAGGCACATATAGACTGCACCTGGAAACTTCTTCAGTCTACTTTTTATTTTAAGAGCAAACAATACAGATGCTACAGAGGGGATTGTCCAAACAGCTTTAACCTAAGAGTCAGGTCATTTGGATTAAGCTCTCATTCTCTCTCTTATGAGCCACTATAAGCTTTAACTTCTCTAAATTTCAGTATCCTTTCTGTTAAATGGGCATAAAGATAACATGACCATCTTCTTGTAAATGTCAGATGAGACAATGAACATGAAAGTATTCTGTAAACTGCAAAGAACTGTACAAATTTGAGTAAGGTATTATTAATTTCTATGATAACCTTAAATTAATGGAATGATTCTTTGTTGACATTTTCATATTTCAAAATTAATCAGGGGCACTTTTTTCTAGAAAGATTATTGTTAATAATATTATTGTTATATTATTAGAAGAAGGAAATTGTGATTTATCTGAGCTTTTCTAGATATATTTCCAACCCCCCCAAACTGCAGAATTTTAATGAGATGATGTCATTTGGACAGTACCCCTTTCGCCAGAGATTGACTCTAAAATCAGAGGGATAAAAATGCTGGAAAAGCACATTCAGGGGAAAGAGCTGGTGCTGAGGGGCCAAGCACATGAAGTTTGGATCCTGGCTTGACTGGGTTACAACTGGACATCTGAGCACAGTAGTTGATTTCTCTGAGCTTCAGCTTCTTCTGGGCATGATTACTCATCCTTCATAGAATAGAGTGAATATTAAATAATGGAACATATGTGGAGAATTTTTAGTAAACTATTCCATGCTTCAGATAAATTATAGTTACTGTCATTAGATGAGAGATCTTGAATTCTTTTCTAGATTGGCAGAAATCAATCACATTTCTGGGCATGGTGTGGGTCCTGCTGTGCTCTGTGTAATAATGCATTCGGACATAGTGGAAAAGGCCATGAATTACAGTCACATTCTAGAGTTCAAATCCAACCTGGCTCCATTCTCAGCAGCTCAGTGGGCTGGGGCAAGATTTTTATACTTCGTGTGCCAGTTTTCTTGTTTCTGAAGTAGAAATGACAACTGCATCAACTTCATAGGGGTGTTACGGGGAGAAAATTAGTAAGATAATGAGTGAAAGAACTAACATGTAAAGATTAATTCTTTTTATTATGATGCATTTTGTGAGTCCAGCATCTCCAAGGAGCCCCTTCTTTCATGTTCAGAGTGGACATGCCAAGGAAAACACTTAAATGCTGTTAATGGGCAGCAGCACTTGTATCTCAGAAGGTATCTAATTTCTCTCAGCTGTTTTTGGTGCAGGTTTCCCATTTGGGAGGACTTTTCCTTGTCTCTCTGCTGGTGCCATGACTGGCTACAACATCCAAAGGCAAGGAGGGCTTTATCTTTGAAGCATCCTGACCCAAAAAGGCTTCTTTGTATTTTGTTCATCACGTTTTAGGTACTGGTGCTGTGCAAGGCAGGACACTGGCCTGGGAGATGCCAGGTTGTGATCCCAACTCTGCACCAACTCACTGTGGCCTTGAGCAAGTCGTTTCAGCTCCCTACTCCCAGTATTCTCCCGTGCACCCTAAAGAAGAGGTACTCTGTTTAAAGTCATGCGCTCCAATTACCAAAATACTTTCTTTCTACATTTTTATATCAAAATTTTATATTCTCCGTACACACGTAGCCTACAGTCCTCCGCTCTACCAGCTAAGCTATCGAAGGGTGCACAAAATTTTATATTCTCTATTGCTACACATACCTACTTCTTAACCCCTGTCTAAAAACACCTGCACTAGGTAAGAGATGGACACGGGCATGTGTCCCTCAGTGATGGCTGTCTTACAATTGAGTCCCTAGCCCCACGCCAAGCCCAATGGAAAGAAGGACTTTGGGGGCTTTACCTTGTCATTATTCATTAGGAAATCTAGATCACCAAGTGCTTTGCAGAATTAGTACAAAGTGAAGCAATACTAAATGTTTAATGAACAGTCACAAGAATGGGCAGTTGAGTTCAAATAAGATGAGGAAACTGAGTTTCAGATAAACGTCTCCCATGTTTCCTCCTCTTTCCTCTTGGCACCATAACCCTCATCACCCCCTATCGCATTGGTCTTCTCCTCTTTCTTCCCTTTGGAATGGAAGCAACTTCCTTTGGGGTAGGGGTTATAGCTCATTCCTCTGCATATCCCTAATAGTAGTACCTGACTTTGTACATTATAAACACTTATTAAACATTAATTAAATGAATGAATGGATGAGTGGATGATCTCTAAGATCCTTTCAGCTTGCACATTCTGATTTCTCTACCAAAATATTGGCTAATTTTATTTCAAAGTGCCTTTTTCCATTATTTCTCACATACTCTCCTGGACTTTGGGGACAGAATTAAAGTATAATACATTAAAAAACAAAGTATGTCCTTCCTCCTTCCCATCATTCCTTCCTTTAGTCTACAATAGACACTGAGTTAAGTACAAGCAGGCAAGACAGACATAGGCCCTGCCTTCATAGACCTTACAGTCTAGTTAGGGAGGTGGATATGAAGCAGATCATCACAAAATAGAGAATTGGTTACGATTGTGGATAGTAGGAAAGCAGAGTGCATGAGGCAGAAGGAAAATGCTGCCTAAGGTGGAAAACTCTGTAAGTCCAGCTGGGATCTTTCTATTGGCATTCCAAGAGTTAAAGTGAGCTATGCCACAGACTGACTAGGATGCTTCTCCCGAGACCATCCCTACTTACATCCATTTCTGCCAATCAGAATGTCCTACTTAGGTGAGCTTGCTCAGGTATTATTTCTTCTCAGTAACGTAATCTTCTACCCTCTCAACCTGTGCTGCCATCTTATTTTTATCCTAATGGATCACACTCCCTTCTCTGTCTGACTCAGCATCATATTGCTTAACTCCTTCACTGGCTGCCTCTCTTATTCCCCCTTTCTGTTTCCTAGTATTGATATTTTGTGCTTTTGTTGCTGGCCTTTCCACTACTTGCCCTGTCGGTTAATGGGGCAGGGGCCTGGGTAACAGATTATAGAGAAAAGAAGCCTGAGTTCAATTAACAGTTATGTGAACTTGGGTGAGTGGCCAAATGACGAGAGAGGTCAAATAAGATGAGGAAACAGTTTCAGAAAAACGTCCCTCCTATTGTTTTCATTCAATCTTGATTGGCTGAATAATAATAGGACTTATCATATGTTAAGCACTTTTATAAATGCTTTACACATACTCATAAATTCTTCACGCTATTTTCATGGGCTGAAGTAATCCTCATTCTCATCGCTATGCCCATTGTACATCAGAGAACACAGGAGCACAGGGAGATGCGGTACGTGCCCAAGGTTATAACAGCTCATGAACATCAGAAGCCAGATGTAAACATTGGATCTCACTGCACCACCGTGCACTGTGGTAGCTTCCTGCTCCCAATTATACTTCTCATCTGTAAAATGAGACTCATAGTATACACTGCATGAAATTATCATGAGAATTAAGTAAGACAATGTGTATAAAATTCCTAATGCTCTGCCTGACACTTAGTAGATGGTAAACAAATGTCAATTCTGACTTCCTTGTTTTTAAAAAACATATATATTCTGTCATTTGCCATGTGTCTCCATTCGTTAACATGTGCCCACTGTGTCCTACCTACTCTTCATTCCATGTAGACATCAAAATGTGTCATGCTTTTCCTTTGACAAATATTCTCTCTTCTATATTCACCCATTATTGTCTCCTAACTGCCATTCCATCACCTTTATTAACAAAAACAATTAGTGTCAGTGTAAACATGTGTGTAGTTCAACAGGGTAAACAGGACAAAATATTTATCCCCCCAGAATATCAGTTCCCTGCCCAGTCTGCCACATACTCAGTTTCTGCTCCTAAAAGGCAGCTACTTTCAACTATGATTGTCTTTTTTTTCTAGTTTACTTTCATGTTTTAAAATAATATACACATGCTATATATCTTGATTTTTAAAAAAATTGTATTGAAAAATAACCTTTCTCTTGATATCTTACACGGAATGAACCTTTCACAAAAAACCACCACCGCAGCCCCTAGCCACACACACAACGGCCCCACATATCCCTTTATTTTAATTATATCAAAATTTTGAAGAAAAGTAATGTTTGCTCTCTATGTCATTATAAACATATATGTTTATAATATTAAATATATATGTATGTAGATCAATTGATAATATGTGCTTATATGTATATAATTTGTAGCATAACCAGGTAATATATTATGATTATATTTGGTTCTCATTTATTTTTAATTTTTCTAGAATTAGTAGCTGCCTTTAGCTGTCTGTGCCCCATCACTACGTAATCTGACAGAAGTGAGATACTACACTTTTGAGAAGGAACCATCTACTCTGCCTAACCCCTGGCTTTCAGTCCAGCACCTCTCCCCTTACTTCTTACCTCCCATCCCAGATCCAGAGCTTCTCCAACGTAGTCATAGAATAAACCTCCAGTTCATTTTGTGGGGGAGGGGAGTGATAGATACTTGTCTGCCTGAGTTTAGGGAGGGATGAGGGACCCTTTAGATTAGTGGTTCTTACCTGGGGGGAATTGTACTCCCAAAAGGACATTTGGCAATGCGCGGAGCCTTTTTTGATTGTCACAATTGGAGGGTGGTGCCCCGGCATCTGGTGAGCAGAGGTCACGGATGCTGCTAAACCCTCTATCGTGTGGGATAACCCCCCAAACAAGGACTTCTCCTGCCCCAGATGTCAGGAGGACCAAGGCTGAGAAACTCTGCTTTAGATAGAATTTCCAGCATCCATCCTGTTTGCACCCCTCTGCTGTCTCCAGAAGAATCTGGTGTTGCCAATTCCTGAGCTTTTCAAGGCCCGAAGGCATGAATCAGCTCGCATTTCATTGGTCCCTCCCTATAAAGGCCACTTATGTTCTGATTATTCCCGTTCACAAGTGTTCTGCCTTTCAAACTACTTTTTAGCATCTCTGGTCCTCTGTTGTCCCCTGTTCCATTTCCCTTGTTGTCATAGGCTTAAACCTGTTTTATTTCTTTACCGTCTTTTTAGTTGAGTTTTGCGAGAAAGCCAAAATAAATATGTGTGTTCAATCTGTCCCATTTAACTGGAGTTTACAGTGTTCCTAAAACTCTTCAGGAACTGTTTTCTCTCTTTCTTTTTACAGTCCAGTGTCATGAACGACAAGTTGCTCCAGTGTTTATTCTGTAAAGATTCTGGGAGCCACAGAGCCTGGTGAATTGTCCTTTGAGGAGGGTGGAGGAGGGATGTTTTGTTCTCGTGAATGTGTTTGCATTATCAATAGAAACAGCAATCCGGGGGCTCAAAAGGTAAGAGGGCTTAGGCCCCAGTGCTGCCGGCACCTTGATCATCTAGACCAGTGTTTCCTACCCTCGGTCATCACTTAACCATTCCAGCCTTGTCTGTTTGTCTCTTGTACAGATAATGGTACTTATTAGATATGCCTTTAAAGCTTAACATTCCATTTATTTTCAAAGAAAGCATTATATTGCCATCAATGGTATAGTAAAATTGTTTGCCATAATTGGAAGGTGGCCTTAGTATGAAATACCATTGGTGGGAGTCTGTGGGTGGGTGTTATTTAAATTCTAGGTAGAGACTACTGCCTATCGAAGGCCCTAAGCCTGTGGTTTGCTCTGTTAAAAAAAGAAAATCAGAAAGGGATGAAAGAGATGTTAAAGACATTTCAAACTGAAACTGTCTCCATCATACGATTTAAGAAAATGCTGAGAGAAAGTTGAAAAGTGGTTAATGTTTTTAGTATATGATTCAATACTACTAAATGCTCCCAAATTCCAGGTTGATGATATCAGACCTCTGCTCCTCTGCCTAGTCCCAATCTTCTCTTTGGTCCTCAGATGATGAGTTGAAGGATGAGGGGTAAATGTCTTTCCTAGTGCCCCCAGCCTAGGTAACAGCGCTGCTGGTACCCAGTTCTAGGTCTTCAGACCTTTTAGTCTGTGCTTTCTCTCATGCATTCCTCCAATTTCCTACTAAAGTACAAACGTTAATGAGGCAGTGTTGAGAGAACGGAATGACAAAATGCAAAATCAGAAAAAGTGAGTCCTGTTTCTCTTTCCCCTCTTCCTGTCAAATAAGCAGTAACACAGGAGGATTGTTAAGTGGACGTGAATTTGTCATGGCAGTTCTCTTTGTTCGCTTTCCTTTGGATCATTTTTTTGGTTAAGGCTTGTTTTTCTTTTGAAAATATGTTTCAGCTACTCTTTCACAACATTCTCCACACTTTACAGAAGGAAGCTTATTAAAAGTTAAAAAGGAGCACAGAAAATAGCACTTAGGTTGCAGCTGAACAAAAGAATGCATATGGTAGAAAAACTGAGAATTCTGTCTTTATTAATTAAATGACAGTATTACAGGTTCTGTTTTCATACACATTTTTAACCAGACAGATTTAGAAATAGATATTGAACAGCCATGGTCCTGAAAATATAAATCATATTTTGACTTGGAGTTTCAAGAACAATAGAGGAAGGGATGTATCAAACATAATTAATTCAGCTCACCAAATCTACAGTAGAGATTCTCACAAAGAAGCAAAATCAAGGAATCCAAGTAATTCTCCCCAATTCCTGGGCTCTTTTATTTCTTTAGCCTTTATCCCTAGATGCATTTCAAAGCCTACTTTCACTTCCACAATTAGGCTAAATTTCACTAGCTAGGATGCCCTATTATATGGGATACTGGAGAGTCTAACAATCATTGAACACACTTTGTGTAATGCAAGTGGGTGTTTTTTAATGAGGTGAAGTTCATCTAAAAATATTACCCCCTACATATTTTACTTCTCTCGTTTTATTTGCTAGTCACATCAACCCTAGTAGGTAAAGTATTGGTATGTTAGTCACGGTACTTATGCCTTCCCTTTTACTTAAATACATGGAGCCCCCTCTGGCTGGGAGAGCAGGTTTGTGCTGCTCTTTGCACAGAAGCAGCCCCTTACTGAAGCAAGGCGGTCCTTTGACCTGGGAAGGTCTCTCAGTCAATGGTCAGCAACCAATGATCTGCTGTGAAGGGCTTTATCCAACTGGGCTGATAATAATGAGCTAATCCAATTAGGTTATCTCCTTCCTCAAACTGGCATTCGTAAAACAGACACACACAGAAGTGGACAAGCAATGCTAGAGAACTCATTTGGTCTGTAGAGAGTCTTGGAGAGAACTGTGGGATTGGTTCTGAAGTTTTCTACTTCTGGGCTAATCTGCTCATACTTTTCCAGTAACTCCCTTTGCTTTAAAGTGATTCAAGGGTATTCCGTTGCCTAACTAGCATAAATAGGTATTAGTAGGCTTATATTATAGATGAGGATGCTAAGGTAATGAGGCAGTCTATAAAAATCACTCATACACTCGTTTCATTCAAGTTCAGTCCTGCCTTTGCCCTAACCCAGCACCCTATTCACCATGCCATGCTACTTCCCTAGATTCATCATTTAAGAGTCTCATATCCCAGGATTTCACACAAGTCCAGAAACATTCAGAAGGAGAGAAAGGAGATCTCTGTCAGCCATACCTTTGAAGTACAGCCCCTACTCTTTTACTTCTCTTTTTTATCCCCTCAGTTCTGGCCTCACCCCATCATCTTGAACTTGAAACAGGTAGACCTAACTGGACTCTCTGCTTCAACTTCTGCTCCTGTCCAGCCCCTCTCCACACAGCAGCCAGAGTGATTTTCTTAAAACATCAGTTAATCGTGCTTCAATATTGAATATGCCTCTTAAGCTACTTGTCACCTGCTCCCTTTCTAAATTCTTTTAGGTTAAGGAAGCAAAGAATGAAACACATTTTTTTCCAGTGTTGCATACAGGAAGGGGGAGGTATATCCATAGAAGAGATTTTGATAAATTCCCAGAGGACTGTAAGTGGGATCACATCATGTTAACTGATAAACCAGGGAGAAAGGAGACCCAAGTCAGAAAGGGTGCAGGGAAGTGGGGGGGCTCTTCTTAGTGTGGAGCTCTGGAGTGGCTCTGGGACAGGAAGTGGCAGACCAGAATTCCCATTGAGGACAGAAGTCCCCAGGGGAAGCTGTTCCTAGCAAGTCCATGTGTAGTGCTTCTTGAGCTAGATGCTCAGCATGGTCCTTCATTCGTAAATACGGAAGTATGACTAAGGGCCACCAGACAGATGAGGCAATCCAACAGCAAGGAGGTGATATTCACAGCAAATCACCCAAGAGGTACAGGGAGAATTCAGGAAGAGATATGAGCTTTTAAAAAATTCTTTTTAGTATCCTCAGAGAGACTTAAGAATATATTTCACCTATAAAATAAAAATAGGTTGTCATAATGAAAAAGAAGCAATCAAATAACAAGAAAGAATTCATGAACAGAAATATATATATATGAACAAATTTATTTAAAGAGGTACTACAAAACATTGAGAAGTTTCCCTAAACATGGATCAAAAAAAGATAAAGATAGAAGAAAGAAGGGGAAAGTGTATGAGACAGAAAATCAATTAAGATGGGCGCAAAATCCATTAAAAGAAAGAACAGAAAAATGGAGGAGGAATAATAAAAGAATAATAGGAAAATCTTTCCAGTACTAGAAAGATTCCAGGTCTTCAGCATGAAAGGCTTCACTGAGTGTCAGAAAGAATAAAAGAGAACCACATTTAGATTCATCCATATGCAATTCTAGGACATTAAGATTAAAATGGAGTTTCAAAAAAAAAAGGGTAAAGAGTTTCAAATAGACATATAAACAAACAATATCACAGGAGGATGGTAGGTAGGTGGGTGGGTGGATGATTGGATAGGTGGATGACTAGATGCATAAAGAAGTAGATATAAGATAATAATTTTGAACGGAAATATGAAGACAGACACACATATGTCTGTGTATGTTTGTGTTGCTCACCAAAGAATAGGAATCAGATTAGCATCAAACTTAACAACATTTAGTAGTAAACACAACAGAATCATGTCTTCAAAATGGTGACTTCAGTATTTTACATTATCGTGTTTCATCTGACCCTCTCAACACCCTATGAGAAAGTGTACTAGATATAAAAAGGCACCTCTCCCCCTAAAAAAAAAAGAAAAACAACAACAGCAACAAAAACACCCCAAGGTAACCTGTATATCTAATCACAATGACTCAAGAAAATCACACCAGAGGCATTCTTTCCACTCCTGGCACATATTGATAACAGATACAGTTGAAGATCATGAAATTAAAAAGTCAGAGTTGCATCAGAAAATTGGTTACACATTTTTGTAAACTAGAACAGAAGAGAAATTCAAAGTGATTATCAGAGAGCGGGGCTGAGAGTAAAACTGCTGCATGTGAAGACGTGGGCAAAAACGAAGTTCCTTCTCGAAGACTGGGGCTGGGGTAGAGCTGCCCTATTCATGAGAAAAGTTTCCCAAAATGCTATTGACCATCAGCTGGGGATTTTTGCCCTAAACATGCCACAAGTCACTGAGGCAAGATGACATAGATACTGTTCACAAACAGGATCTGACCCACGCTCCTCCTTGTCTTCATGATTGGATCTGCAGTAATGTGAATTTCACCTTGGGAATGGAGTCCAGAAATGTCATAATAAGACCTGGGTCCATACGGAGGACCCAGGGATCCAAGAAGGATCCTAGCAAAGGCTAGATAGAAAGGGATATGCTCAGGGGGAGAAAGAAGAAGGAAAAAATACATGGACCAAAAATTCCCCATTCAAACTGAGCCTAGACTTAAAGTCAAAAACCAACAAAGAAATCTAAGAAAGTTAGTAAGATCAGTAGTCAATCATCGAAATATGACTTCACAGGTAAAAGTAATCCTATAATCTGCCAAGACTTAAAAAAAAAGAATGTTTAGAATACCCAAAGACAAAGCGGAAATTTTAAAAAATAATATAATCCTGAGATAAATATAGTATTAAAATTAAAAACTTATAAATTTTAGGTGGGACAAAGTTTAACGAAGAATTAATCAAAAGATATTAAGATGAAAATATGTTCAACTTCACTAGTTATCAGGGATTTCAAATTAAAACAATGGGATACTATATCACATCCATAAGGTTGGCAAAAATTTCAGTCTTAAAATACCAAGTGTGGGTAAAGATGTGAATATAAATGGGAAATCTCAAGTACTGCTAGAGTATAAATTGACACCATCTCGTTATTAAATATTTAGCAAGGTCTAGTGAAGATGATAATGCATATACCCAACATCCTAGCAATTTCACTACTTAGTACCCTAGAGGGAATTTCACACATGTGCACAAGGGGATATTTATAAGGAGGCCTATTATAGCATTGTTTTTAATAACTAAAAATTGAAAACAACTTTAATACACATCAACGTAAGGGACAAATTTGGATATAGCCATAGATACTGTTGAATGCTTTATATTACCTAAAAAAGAATGAATTACAGTTATCCATGTATCAACATGAATAAAGCTCAAAGACTAAATATGCAATATGATATCATTTATATAAATTTAGACAAAATGCACAAGCCAATTTGCTGTATTTTTTAGACATATATTTGTAAACTCTACAACTATGAAAGTGAGTGAAAAACACCAAATTCAGAATAGCAGCTACCTCTGGGGAAGATGAAAGGAGAATGTCATTAGAGAAAGCTACACAAAACTTTTAATGATATCTATAGTTTAAAAGATATGAAAAATTTTAAACATATAAAAAAGCAGAAAAAAATAGTGAAACACACTCCCATGTACCTAACAGCCAGCTTCAATAGTTATCAAATAATCATGAAACAGCCTGGCTGGTGTAGCTCAGTGGATTGAGCGCGGGCTGGGAACCAAGCAGTCCTGGTTCGATTCCCAGTTGGGGCACATGCCTGGGTTGCAGGCCGGGTCCCCAGTGAGGGCCATGTGAGAGGCAACCACACATTGCTGTTTCTCTCCCTCTCTTTCTCCCTCCCTTCCCCTCTTTCTAAAAATAAATAAATAAAATCTTTAAAAAAAATAATAATAATCATGAAACACTTTACCAACCTTATTTCCTTCATTTTCCCTCCATACACAACCACTTATTTTTTTGTGGCTTTTAAAGTAAATATCAGACATCATGCTATTTTACACATAAATAATTCAGTAAGCATCTGTAATACATCAGGATATTTTAAAAACATAATTAATATTATATCATTATCATAATTATAAAATTACCAATACTTTCTGGAGTACAGTGAGTAATGTCCCCCCTAAAGCTATCTATATCTTAATTCCTGGAACCTGTGAATATTTTACCTTATACGGTGAAAGGGCCCATGCAGGTGTGATTAAATTAAGCCTCTTGAGCTGGGGAGAATATCCTGAACTATTTGGGTGAGCCCGGTGCAATCACTAGGGTACTTAAAAGATGGAGGCAGAAATGTCAGAGGAGGTGATATGAGGAGAACCTGCACTGCTGGCTTTGAAGATGGAGGAGGAGGCCATGAACCAAGGAAAGCAGGCAGCCTCTAGAAGCTGGAAAAATCAAGGAAATAGATTCTCTCCTGAATTTTCTAAAGGGAACACAGTCCTGCTAACACCTTGATTTTATTTAGCTCAGTGAGAGCCATTTAGTATTTCTGACCTCCAGAAATGTAAAATAATGAATTTGTGTTGTTTAAACTACTAAATTTGTGGTAATTTGTTACAGCAGAAATAGGAAACTAATGCAGTTCCTTAATATCATCTAACAAATAATCAATAAATTTTCCCAGTTGTCTCAGAGTGTCTCATTATAGTACTAACATCTGGTACTTCCAGAGAAGAACTAATGTAGGTATCAGAGGCCAGGATTTCTTATTTTGTGACTTTGGCACTTCATTTACCCTCAGTGCTGTTTCTTTTTGTTTTGTTTTTCTTTCATTTTAAATTTTATTTATTTACTCTTAGAGAGAGGGGAAGAAAGGGAGACAGGGAGAGAAACACTGATGTGCGAGAGGTACATCAATGGGTTGCCTCTCTCATGCCCCCACTGGGGACCTGGCCCGAGACCCAGGCGTGTGCCCTGACTGGGATTCAAACCGGCAGCCTTTCCGTTCACAGGCCGACAATCAGTCAACTGAGCCACACCAGCCAGGGCCTGTTGTTTTTGTTTTTAATCTGTGTAATGGGGAGTTTTTAAATAGCATCCCTATCACAGAAAATAAATTAGCAAATGTAAACATACTTTTAAAATGTTAAAATACTTTGCAACTATAGATAATTGGCTTAAAATCCCAAATAGCCAAATAAAACTTATTGAGAAACTGTAATTTATAATGCGCAGGATACTTCAGAACAGAGGCAGTACTCCAATATGAAAGGACTTAATTCCTGACCAAAGGAAGCTTACCATCTAGTTGTGAGAAACATCTTACTGTTAAGGGAGGCGAAATGAAATATTGGCCATGAGATACAGTATGTGGCAGAACAGCTGCAATTGATAAAAGCTACAGGAAATGTCAAGAAGAGGAAGACCACGCCCACCAGGGTTATGGCTTACAACTGCAGAGACTGACTGAATCCAACATGGTGACTAATTTCACCTAATAGTATCTCCTAGCTTAGTTATACACCTACTGTAATACATTAGCATGCTAAAAGACACAGCCTGGCCTGCCCGATCTGAGACAGAAAGCCGACATAAGGACACAGAAATAGTCAACAGAGCTCCTCTGAGGAATCACCCCATGCAAGGGCAGATCCTGAGTCTTCCTTTCTCTTATTGAATACCCTACCCTCCAAGTAAACAAACCTCAATAAAGGAAGCAAATTTTCTAAAGAGGGGCAGTTCTGTTTGTGGAGCAGCCCATTCTCTGTCTCACTAATAAACTCACTTCTACTTTAAACTATATGCTTGCTGTTTTTTAATTCTTTCCTGCTCAAAGCCAAGAACCCACAATGTGTCACTGATTCCCGGGTCCCAGGACCCCCAGAATGCCTGCATCAGGCACACCAAGATCTGAGAGCCAAACAGACCTGCGTCCAAACCAAGTCTGATTTCCATCTTGGCCAATTACAAGCCAGGTACTCTTGGAAAAGTTGCTTAAGCTTCAAGAGCTCTTGTGCTCCTCAGAGCTTTAATAGGATGATTGAAGTAGTTCAGCCCTGTAAAGCTATGGGCAGGTAAAAAGTGCGCTAGGTAAGCTGGTTTCCTTTCCAGGTGTTTTATCAGCAAAGCCAGTATTACTCAGTTCAGATTCGTGACTCATCAGGATGACTCAGCAAGAGGAAACTATCTAAAGGAGATACAAGCTCCAGGTGTTGCCAGCTCAGAAAGGGTGAGACCATTGTCAGGGAGAAGTCCCTGGCTTAAAGAAGAGTAGGATTTGACCCAAGCTTTGCCACGTGTAGACTGTGGGTGGGGAGAAAGCAGGGAGGAAGTCATTCCAGGCAAGAGAGGACAAAGACAGGGAGGAAGGCTCACATTAGGAGTCAGACAGCAAGGAGATGGTGTCAGTGGCGGGGGAGATTTACAAAGGGCAATAGCAGAAGAAAAGATGGGGGCCGAAGTTTGCAGCCAGATCATAGGAAGTTCTTGATGGTATCACCATCCTTCATTCATTAGGTAAGTGTTAAGACCTGCAATGTGCTGTATGAAGCCTTCCCTTGCCCACTGCTACTGCTTCTGCAAAGAACCTTGAGGCCTGGTTTGCCTTATGTTTTGGAATTCTGTAGCATAAAAAAAATAAATAAACCTAGTATAAGCAAAATTAATAAATCTCAGACAATGGCATTGTGACAGAGAGCAGAGCACACTGAGTCTGTTGCCAGGAGCCATTTCACAATTCATGCTCTGAACCCTTCATTAATCCCCACTGTTTCCATTTAATTTGGAGACCTGCACAGAATGTCCCACACAGAACTGCTTGTTATCCTATTCACCTTCATCTTCAAGTTCCTGTGTGACCCTTACATCAGCATATATTACCCAGTCCCATATCCTTCATGGTTTTCTGTTGGAGGGAACCAACTGGGAGTGAAGCCATTCCTAGTCATGTGCCCCGAGGAGCTGGGTGGGCCAACATAGGAGGGGGAATTGTTTCAGCGTTAAATGCTGGTTCCTTTTCCCTTGCTGGTCATAGGCTAGGGGGGCTGGGTGGGGTAGTGCTATCCTTTAGCAAACAGAAATCCCCTGCATTTCAAACAGAATGGCATTCAATACAGGCAATTGATTTATCAGATCCTTGGGAGGGCTGGAGGAATGGGCTTTAGGCTGAGGCCACTCGCTCAGTGACTCCCAGAGCCCTGCAGAATGGACCCACTAGGGGAGCTGAGGACCACTCCAGGGTCACAGATATTCCTGGGACAGAAAGTTACTGCTGCCACCACTGTCCAATTCTTTTAATGACTCTCAGCTCCACACCTCACCAGGGTGTGATGCTGGGAATTCTCTGATCCTTAATTTCCTTTTCTGGAAGATGGGTGTAAAAATTCAACAAGGAAGGTGGTAAATAGAAAAGGAGATAGAATATTGGAGGAATGCCACCCCACTGGTTTGAACTCTCAGTGAATTTTGGTTCCCTTCCTGTTCCTTCTGTGGCAACTAAGTGCCTGAGAGAAATAAGCAGGTAAGTATGGAAGTGAAGCTTAGTTTTAAGTTTCTGGTTACTGATTGTGGGAGAAGCATCTGGGACAATGTCTGGCACAAGATCAGAGAGTTAAACCTTTAATAGAAGGTTTAACACTAAGTCCATGAGAAAGTAGTCACCATGCTCAATTTAGTTTCAACACAAAAGGTAAATCACCAAGTGGATGATAGTCTGTTCTACTGCCCATGAGGAAAGAGGGGTTTCACCTGGACACTGCCTTATGGCCCTTTCGCCCGTATCGGCTCCAACCCTCCTCTTATTCCTTCTCTCAACATCCTGCTTCCTAAAGAGCTTCTCCAGTAGAGCCCAGAGGAGCCAGCCCAGCAGCTGTAGTCACCAGCAATGTCCAAGTCTCTACTATGATGGCGTCTGCATGCTCGTTTCTTGCCCATCATAATCTTCATGAGTATCTCTCCAAACACTACACACCGTCCCCTCACTCATACTGGTGATTAACCTTTTTACTCGCTTAATATTTCCTGGGAACTTACACTAGGCCAGACACTGGGCTCCCTCTGGAGGAAATGCCCTAGGGTCGCTCAGACAGAGAGGGAGGCAGATGCGTTAACGTGTACTATAATGCAGTGCAATGAGTGTAAAGCGGGCCAAGGTGGGAGGAGGGTGGGAAGAAGGGGAGCCCTGACTCTGCTAGGGGAGGCTGGGAGTGCTTTACAGAAGGGGCTTGCCTCAGTCACCCTCTCAGCAGCATCCTGCAGTCCACCATTTCTTCCTCTTTGGATCCTTACCCTCTCGTCTCAGGGTCACCACTCTCCCCTTGCTCCCTGCTGCTTCCTCATCAGCCTTCTTTGCCAGTCTCTTCCTCTTCTACTCAAGCTCTAAATGTGGAGGCTGCTTGAGGTCCTCTACTGGATTCTCTTCCTTCTTTCCCTACAGTTTGTCATTATGTGATTGAATATTTTTTCCATGGGTTTAAATGTCCACTAGGTGGGTGATGACACCCACATCTCTTCTCTAAACTCACCCATTCAACCTCCCACTTAATATCTCCCCTTGGACATCTCGAGAACAGCTGGAACATGATATGTCCAAAACAGAATTCTTGATTCCAACTTGTCCGCAGCCCGGGTTCCTCTATCTCATTAGTAGGACAGCCATCCATGCTGCCCTTTGTCTTCCTGAACATTTTCTTTCATTCCTCTCACATCCAACCCATCAGCCTGCTGATGTTCAACTTCCAACATTTATCTCTAATCTCTAAGTTTAGGCCCACTATCATTTCTGGCCTTCACTGCGCAATAGTTTTTTACAGTCGTACTGCCTGTACTTCTGTCCCTTCCAATCCATTCTCACAGAGTAATACACGTGGCCTGTTAATGATGAGAACTGCGTCACACCAGTCATTTGCCTACATCTTCTAATAGCTTCCCATTGCATTTAGGGTAAAATCTAAATTTTTTCCCTTCTATATAAGGCCCTGAATGATCTGGCCTGTGTCCATCTCCCTAGAGTCATCTCCTGCCATAAAACTAGGTGGTTTCAGAGAAGTTGCTTTACACCAAACGTTCCTAACCGCCACCCCCAACCCTTAGCTGAACAGTGGTGCCATCAGCACCCCCAGACCAGGCAGACTCAGTGGACACAAGAGCAGGATCCCCAGTGACCAAGCAAGACATGTCCTTTCGTGGGAGTTCAGGCAACCCAGAGGACAGGTGCCCTACCTCCTGTATCCTGGTACCATGGAAGGAAGAGATGGGGGGTCAGCTTGAAGGGACAGAAAAGTACAGATAAGGAGTTTAAACTTTGAATTGATTTAACATTTATCAAAAGAGAAACTGTTTTCTGTCAAAGAGTCACTTAAGTGGAAATGTTAAGTTTTCCTTCCTTTTTTTTTTTTTTAACTCCAGCACTTGGAATGGAGGCAAGGTGAAAACAATTACAGTAACTTTTAAAAGCTCTGTAATTTGAACATAACTTATTTGTGGGATTATATTTTATATGCATTACAGGTAAAAATATGACTATAGATATGATGTAAGTTGGAAACAAATGAACCCAAATGTTAACAACAGTCATCCCTGGGGGGTGAGAGTAACTATTTTAGCTCTTTCTGCATATTTTTCTCATTTCTAATTTTTCTACAATGATCATATATGACTTAGAGTCAGAAAACAGAGTTAGCATTTTTTTGAGAGTTCAAGCCTCTCTTCATCTGTGAAGAACTTCCCTGAATCCAAAGAAAGACCTAAGAGCACCTTTCCTGTCCTCCCATCACCCACGGCCCCTTCGGCTCACTTTTCTCTCTGTGTTGTAATCATCCGACTTCTTCATGGGGCTGCGAGCTCTTCAGAACTGGGGCAGGGTCCTTCCATCTGTACGTCCTCAGTGCCCGCCCAAGATGCACCACCACTGGTCATTTAATAAGTGCTTATTGGAAGAGAGATTAAGAATTCATCATGAGACTTTAGCTTCAGATGTTTTAGTTTTAGGAGACTTTTGCTCAATTGCTGATTTCTAGAAAGAGAATGGACCCTTTCTCAGCTATTACACTCAATATGGATGAACTGCACAGGGACTAGAAAAACAGGCAGGAGACAGTAAATTGGCCTCATCAGGAGCAAACAGAGACGGGCTCCTGGGCCAACACACCACTGTGGAGACCGAGGCAGCACGGGGTGTAACGTGGCCGGGCCGGGGATGTGACCGAGGTACTCGCCTAGGGTGCAGAATCTCAGGGCGCTCCAAAAACTCAGTGATGAAGGTAAATCTTGTTTTAGTGCACTATTTTAAAAATCAAAATGTATGCAAAAATCCAGATGAGCAAATTATCAAAATTGTTCAATAAAGATAAGATTAGGATTGTTTATTTCTCCTTTTTGCCTCAGGTTCCAATGTGGCTATTGGCCTTGCCTTTACTTAAAAGTTTGGTATTTTGTTTATCCTGGATTTTTTTTTTGTATTAAATTTTTAAAAATTTCATGAAAATATTCATTTTGATGATGAAGTATTTAGCACCACCTTAAGTTTTGCACTGAGGGGAGGCCTCTCTCTTCTGCTCCTATTGAAGGCCTTGGCAGGTTACCAGCTATGGGGAGTATGTGATCACGTCCACACCCTGGGGCAGGAAAAAGGACCTGGCCTGGCCTAACACCAAGTGTCTCAGTCTACCGGGCTGCTGTAACAAAATACCACCAACTAGGGGTCTTAAACAACAGACATCTATTTCTCACAGTTCTGGGGGTTGGAAGTTCTAGATGAGAGTGCCAGCATGGCCCAGTTCTTGGTGAGGGCCCTGCCGATGGCCACCTACTCCCTGTGTCCTCCCATGGTGGAGCCAGAGAGAGCAAGCTCTCATCTTATAGAGACACTAAGCCCATGAGAAGGGCGGACACCCTCACAACCTCATATAACTTGAATATAACTGGGTACATGGTGTCCCAAAGGCACCATCTGCAAATAGAATTTCACTGGGGATTAGGGTTCAACATAGGAACATTCAGTCCATAGCACAAAGGGTAAGCATTGCTTCTGATAATAGTATATATAACAACAACAGGGATATTAATAACAGTAATAAGCTCTTACTTAAAGTGTGTCTCAGCTTCGCTTTCATTGTCTCACCTGATCTTCACAAAAAGTCTGTGAGGAAGGGTGAGCAGGCATTTGTAGCCTATTTTTACAGAATGAGGCGACTGAGCAAAGGCAAGTTGTGAGTTGACAACAGGGTAATATGTGAACCCAGGGCTCCTGGTTCCAAAGGAATGTTCTTTGTACCACTACCGAGTACCCTCTCCCCCCCCTTGACCTGTGAAGCACATTTTTTTAATCATATACTTTAACCTCTATTATGATTATAACAACAACTTTGTAGGGTAAACAGGACAGGGATTCTTATTCACATTTTACAAATGTGGAAGCTGAGTCCAAAAAGCACTGTATTGGCTCAAACCACAGAATACCAAAGTGGGAAGATCAGATTTCAACCCCCTGTTCTCTGACCACACCTCCTTCTTAGCAGAGAAGGACTCATGGCCCCACCCTGTCCCATTGTGGGGGTGGGGGTAGGGTCCTGCTGCTTGCTGGACCTGGGCCACTGAAATGGCAGAGGGTTGCGCAAACCTGCCAAGAGTCTGTGGGACAGGCTCCCTGGGGTGATGGGGTGTGAGCAGGCCATCCCCCTGGCTCCTCTGCAGCTTTTTCTGGCGGCCCATGCCAGTGCTTCTGATGGTCACAGTCTTCCTGTGGGTGATAGCAGGTCCCAGGCCCACAATATGCAGAGGTCCACAGGGCAGGCTGCAGGGGAGCCAGACTCAGGCCCCTCGTTATAGCAGCACCGATCAACTGGTAGCAGGAAAGGGGCTTTCAAAGTCTTCCATAAACCATATTTCCTCAAAACAGGAGGTAGCATGTGGGCCCACAACCTCATCAGGGACTGTAAAAATGCCAGGATGCAGAAAATAGATCACACATATTGAAATTAAATTTTGGTGATAGGAACAAAATATTAGGAAGAAAAAAGTTGATCTCAGCCAAAGTCACTAAATCAAAGAAGAATAAAATGAAACCCCTTTTGGAAGAATTCACTGGGGGCTTCATACAGGACCCAGCCCTTTGAAACCACAGGAATCAATCATGGAAACCCTTCATCTCCTTGGTGGAGTAATGATGAGTCTTAGAAAGAAGGATGTCAGGTAAATGTGTTTCTGACTCCGAATAAAGAATTAATAAGTGTCAAAGGGTTCAGTGGCTATAACATTAAATATGAATGATTGAGCACAAAAATGTCAGAGGCTGGCGATGTGTTGGAAGCTGCCAATGAGAAGAGAACCCAAGGAAATCTTTATCTTCCATAGAAAGCATCTATCATGGGAGAATCTAGAGTGGACCTTGTTAATCTGAAAACACCAGGTATTTCTCTTCCTTCTTCACCTTTCTTGCCCTCCTCCTCCTCCTCTTCCTCTTTCTTTACTCTCCTTTTTCCCCTCTACATCAGTTTCTTTCTCCTTTCTTCTTTGTTCCTCTCATTTCCTTTCTCTCTCTCTATCTCTCCCTTCCTTCTCTTTCAATCTTCTCTTTTACTATTACTCCTTTTTCTACTTCCTTTTCCCCTACTGTTTCCAGAAAGATTTTTCTGCTCTTGTATGCTTTTGGCTGTGTGATCTGGGGCTACCTGGAAAACTCAGAAGTCTTCTTAGACATGGAAAGACTACAACACCTTTTTGGCACCAGAGAGGAGGGCACGTGTGTTGCTTGAGAGTTTTCCAAACTGGAATTTTATGCAGCCATTAAAAATGATGGCCCCGAAATGGCATGAAAACCGCTTATCCACTACATTTAAATGAAAAATTCAGGATGCAAAATGTTATGTGCCGCATGATTACAATTGTGTTTAAAATCCAGCCAAAATGGATGTGTAGGGAAAACCTGGAAGGCAGTACTCCAAAATGTTAATAGTTATTTTTGTTAAGTGGGGAGAATTTGGGGGATTGTGAGAGCCTGCTACCTACAAAACTTTGTCCCAAGCTCCTCACTTTGTGTGGATCATACAACCCAGTTGGCTCCTGTCTAAGGTTGCTTCCCATACCTTGTTATTTATAGCCCTAAGAAGGAGGGGATGTTATCATACCCATTCTACAGATAAGGAAACTGAGACTTTGCAATGGCATGGAATTCATTCACCATCACATAGAAACTCAATCTTAAACTGTTTTAATTTAGTTTGGTCTGAATTCTCCATTACCCTAAGTGATCTCCAAGGAGTTCAAGATTCTCAAAGAGCCAGAGGAGGAAGAAGGCTCTTTAGGATTATAGAAACCAAGAAAATTTTCTTTGGGAATGGAGCTAGTTCAGGCTACAGAGCTACATGCCCCTGAGGACTGAATGATATTGGTTATCACTATTGGCTTCTGAGAATTTCTTTCCCTTGACATCTTAGTTCAAAACATTTCCATATACAACAAACTATTAATAGCTAAGGACATAAGAGTTCCACATTCAGTGCGCATTAGTAAGCACTACAAAAAGTAGAGTTTTAGAATATTTTTCAGTCAATGTCATTAATTACTTTTACTTCCTATCAAGACAACTTTATAATATTTTAGAAAGGAAAATAGGATTTAATAATATGATCATCCAATTATATTAACTATTTACATGTTTCATTTGTCTCTATAACTTTTTATTCATGTGTGTTTATATAGTTGCAATCATACTTTTATATAATTTTTATCCCTGAGGTTTTTCCATTTTCTATACTCGGTTTTTTTCATCATCTTCAGTATGTACCTAATGTTTTTGAAATGAATATGCCACAATTATCTTAATTCCCCTATGTTTGGCATTCAGGATTTTTATCATTACCAATAATGATGCTATAAATATGTTTTACATATCACTTAATTTTTTTTATCTCAATTATTACCTTAGGACAAATTCCCAGGAGTCAAATTATTGCTACAAAATATGTAAAAATAGTAATGACTCTAAATATGTGCTGCTGAATTATAATCCAGAAGCATAGGCTAATATACAGTACCCAGATCTTACTAGATACTCAATAAATGTTTAATGAATGCATTAATAAATGCCATCAGCAACATATGTAAATCTTCTTTTGAATATATAAATTGTTTAAGAAAAAGAGATTTGGCCTTAATTTATTAAATGCATGCATTCTAGACACATTGTCTAAAAACAGAATTTCTGAGAATCAAATATTCTTTTCTTCCTTTGTTGTATTTGTTCTAACTGCAGATTTCTAAGACAGGAAGGTTCTTCAGGAGACTAACCTGGAGACCTTTGCTAGGGAAAACGTGAGAATAAGTGCCATCACTGTGGCCACTGGAGCCTGGGTCTGGGGTGGAAACCGTTGGGATTTCCAGGACCCCTCAACTCGCTGAACTTTTCCACATCCCCATTGGCTTCCCAGGTCTGTGCATGTTTTCCCTAAGCCTCAGCATCTCTGAGTTTAAAGCTTCAGTGTTTCCATTTCTCCTCTGCTGATTCCAGACTTGAGCAGAGTCCTAGAGAACAGATCCACCACCGATAACCCACATGAAAGCATGCAGCAACTGGAACTCAAAATCTAAGTCCCAATACCAAGTGTAAACTTGAGGGAAGCAGGAGGGAGTCTCTGAATAAACAAACTCATATTACAACTCCAAAGAGGAACGCCAACAAGAACAGAAAATATACCGACAATGGCAGAATCTCCCTAAAAGCAATAGAAATCATCTGATACTCGCTCCTTTGATAAATAGTATGGGGAAAAAACTAAAAACAGGAGCTTGTAGGAATAACAAAAGATGACACTGAACTTGTAATAACAGTCCAAAGGCATCCATGTAGACCTTTCCATCAGGGTGAGGAACTAGCTGGAAAAGCCTATGTACACCCAGCTGAAACCCTACAAAATGTCATAACATTTGAAACAATGCAACAGAACGAGAGACCTGAGCAAAAGAATGAGAGTTACGGCAAATGGATAACTGAAAAACAAGACCAACAGGACTAGTAATGAAGAATGTAGAAACAGGGAATGGGTGGTGAGTTCAAGCAAAGTATCTAGTATTTACTCTAAAAGGGTGTTTGTGAAGGATAATCCTTAAAGCTAGGCCATCAGAAAGTGACCTATCACAAATGAGACTGAAGGACAAAGACAAACTCTTCTAAGTGATCAGATACAAAAATAAGTATTATGTCACACTTCACCCATCCACATTTGGCCCACACACAGCAAGGGCCCTTGGAGGGACATCTACCCAGAGCCAAGAGAAATAAAGCTAGTACATGTACAGCTTCTTGCCAAGATTATTGTTCTCCTTGTAAGCACAGAGACAGCGTTCCAAGACCAACCCACAGGACGTGAAATGATTTGTCAACAAAGTCCCACAGACATAAAGATTGTTTTAGGAAGTAATGAAGATTCAAAGCTCAGCTGAGTATAACATTTTGAAAAATTTATCTACCAGTAATTAATATTCATTTTACCAAAAATTTCCTGTCTCCTGTACGATGTTCTTTAGCCTAAGTGCTTCTTGAGTGTATAGCTCTGGTTAACACGCAATGAAGTGTTGACCCTCTTTTTCAACTAATCTTGTAAGGTCAAAGCTTTGAACTCATAAGATGAATTTATTTAAAATGAAGTAGTCCTGTGACTGTAGAAACAGTACTTAACGCATTGCTCTGCAAATTTCATGCATTGTACAAGTGTGGGTAAAAATTAAAAAGCCCGTGTCAAAACTGGGGAAAAATTATTTTCAAAGGGGTTGTGTATCATTATACTCACTGAACTTGGATTTTTAAAACTATTATATCAAAGTAATACATGTATATCATTTAAAAATCAAAAAGTTATAAAAGGATTATAACATTTTCTAAATAATTCCCTTTTCACCACTCCATACTCTCTCCAATCACCCTTTTAGAGGCAACTATTTTGTTCTTTTAGTTTTTTCTTCTGCATTTAAGCAGACACATTTCTAAATAATGTCCACATATTGTTCTCTTTGGATTAATGAATTTTAAGTCTTATCTTCTGACTTCCTATTATGGTAGCTGAAGATTTAACTCCTTCTCTGCTTCTCCTTCACCATCATATTAGGGTAAGTCAATATCCAGATATTAATATAGTATTTCTATGCAAATATTTCCAGTTCTGCACTATAGAGTATTGAATTTGTTTTCTTCCTTGCTTTTTGTCTTTTCTAAGTGGATTAATAATATATGTGGATGTGCCTGCGTTTCTTTTCATGTTAGAAGTTGCCTTTGTATATATTGCTAATTTCCTCCACATCTACAAAAAGCTTTTCAGTACAAGTTTCTACACAGCTGTGAAAGGATTTCCATGTAAAATGGAACTGGAGGATATGAAATGGAGTGCCCTCAAAAGAATGGAATTTAACTGAGAGACTGATTTCCCGTCTCGTATTAATGCCTGATTAATACAAGACCGAGGCTTACCTCCTCACCAATGAACATCTATCAAGAATCTCTCCCCATTGTTAAGACAGTGAACTTACTATTTGAACTCTGGCTGGAACTCCTACTCTCTGCACTCCTTACCCATAAATACAGCCACAGTCCCAGACCCTCAGGGATTTGCCTGTAGCTTACTACAGCATCTGTTTCCTGAATTGTAATTCCTCAGTTGTTCCCAGATAAACTTAATTTCTGATAACTTGAGCTTGCCTCGGTTTACCTCTTTATATAAGTTGACATAGTCAACTGCATCAAGAAATTTATGTTTTTTTATTTTTTTTTCCTTTGGGTATATCTAGCTAGAATAGCTCCATCCTTCTATCTCAGCCAGTTTGCTGTCCGGACTGGTAGAATAGTGTCATTCTGGAAATTTTCATTGTTTTTCTCATGGGTTGGATCCACTGCCCTCTAGGTTTTCGTGATGCTATTTAGATATCTAAAGTTATTCTGACTCTTCTTTCTGTGCACCTGTTCATTCTCACGCTCAACTTGTAGGATCTTTTCTTTGAGCCAAACACTCATATCTCACAATGGTATATGTTGATGAGATCCCTTTTTTCCCACTGTACCCTCAGTGGACCTTTTCAGTCTGGAAATTCATATCCTTCAGGAAAATATTTTTGAATCATTCCATTGATTATTTTAATTCTCTGACTTTTAAAAATCTTAAAAAATGCTTTGATTGAAATTGTTCATTTCTGCTGTCATATTTTTAATTTCCATAAGTGGGCTGTTGTGTGTGTTCTAACTGTTCCTTTTCCACTTCATTCTGGCCTAGTTTTGTGTATATACTATCTTCTCTTATTTCTGATGATAGTGATATTTGCTTATGTTTGTTGTTTTATTCTCCCTGGATAGTCTCTAACACATGTGATTTACATTGTTCTGTTTGTTTGTTTGTTTTGGACTCTATCTTTTGTGTTCTAGGCTGTCCTCAGATGTTAGACAGTTCTTTTTTTTTCCCCCCATGATACTGGGGAGTGGGGTATTTGATTGAATTTAAGACCTGTTGTAGCATTTCCTGGATGAGCTGTTTGGAAACTTCTTGTGTGATTATTTTCACGTCTCTTCCTTTGGCTTGGACTTGTCATATATTCTAGGGAGTACTCTTCCAATACCCTGCCAGGACCAAAGTCTGGCTGCCAGCATTCTGGAAACTGGAACACAGAGATGTTTGGAAGTTCTCAGCATTGGGTATATAATTAACCACTCAATGCCATCAATTATTCCTGTCTACTCCTTGTCCAAAGACCTTTGTTTATCCTCTCCACAGAATAAACCTCTAAACTTTTGATGAGATGGGGAAGAGATAAGAGGAATGGGGAGAGGAAACTCCTAAATAAAAGTGTCCTTTCCATCCTTTTGGTTTTACCTTTCTACCTCTTCACTTCCAAAGTCTTTTAACTATTGTTGCCCTTCCTGTATTCCCTTCCATGCAGATTATTCTTACATTTTTTTAGGACAATCCTGTTGCCTTGTTTAAGTGGGTTTTGGGAGGGAGTAGAATTATTGTAGGTGTTCAAGTATTTGCTTTTTTATATTTAAATGATACAAAGTTGCCATTTTATAGGTTAAAAATTGTTTGGAAATTGGCAATTTCATATGGTTCAACTTTATGTATGCTTTTTCATTTCACTTTAAAGATCTCTTTCCATAGGAAGGGAGAAATCATAGTATATTTATTCCTAAGTTATGCTCCACATGAGAGCATAAGCTCACTGTGAGAAACTGACCTAAGTATTTTTGACTGTATAATATCTGCCCCTATATTTACCTCCCCACATTAGTTGCTCCTTTTCCCAGAAGAGAATTTCAGACTATCTTCCTAGAGTAAAATAAGCCAAACTTTGGTGTAATGAAAAGAGCAATGGCATTGACATTAAAAGACTCTGTTCTTACCTTTAGTATTTACTCCCTGTGTAATATTTGGGGTTTCTTGAACCTCAATGTTTTCTTTAATAAAACCTTCTGTCTTTAGTATTAGCACTGTTTTAAAATTAATTATCTGGGTGACCTTGAAGAGTCCTTCTCTCTAAATGGAAGTGATAATATACACTATGGGAGACTAAATGAACTCATGAAAGCAAAGGTCTTAGTATGGTACCTGGGATGTAGTAGAGCTCTCAACAGTGTTAGCATTATCATTATTAATTGCTTACCGTATTACAAGAATAACACATATGACGGGTATTAAGTTATAAGAATCAAACATATGTTCATTTCCTCTCTCACCATTACTGCTCTATAGATGTAAGAATCAAATGAGACAACATATATAAAATCTCTGTAGTTTCCCATGCATTGCAGAGCACTGATCAATACTGTCCTCTGGATTGGCTAACCCAAAGGCAGTTGCAAAATGTTGGAAATAACTGCTCAATGTGCCTGCCAATCAGACAGCTACTGTCTCTCTGCAGCAGCTCCCTAAACCTCTGGGACCCAGACTCGCAGATGTAACAAAAGTCACACAGATCAAATCCCTTCTAGATATGGTATATCCCAAATGTATTTTATTTTTCAAAAGAAAAATCCTTTCCCCTAAAACCTTCAATTAATGTAATAGTTAGGGGAAAATAAGTCTTAGGCTTTCTTTTCCAAATATGATCATTCTTGCTTATTTTTGAGACGACATATCAGTAGATAAAACTGATCGAACATTGCTGCTCAATGTGGCTTTTAATTTCACTGTTGTGAAATCTCCTGTGATCTTGTACAACTTCATGAGATACAAGTATATGAAGAATCTGTAGGTGGAGTAAAGGACTAAAAAATTTCGAAGGTCATCTTTCCATTGGTTGGAGACCGACTCTATGGGAAAGTCTCCAACAAGAATGTAAATCTTTTGTCAATTCGATAGAGTGGAGTATCTTAGGGGAAAGTCTTAAAAAGAGCTGTACCATGATATATTATTGCTAGTGACTTGTTAGGAGAAAATGTCTTACAGAATAAAAGAATTGTTTAAATCATCCAACAGCCTAGTTTTTGGAATTACAGTAGACTACAGTTACAAAAACCATCAAAGCGGAGGAGCAAATTAACAGTCATTGAGTACCAACTCTTCTCAGCTCTCTGGGGAAGGAAAAGTGAGGGTTATTATCTATTAAGCAGATGAGAAAACAAGCTCGGGGAGATTAAGTAGTATGCCCAAGAACTCCCAGCTCTTTGTGTTGAAGTGGAACAGGAAATCAGGACTGTCTGGCTCTAAAATGTTCGCTTTTCATTCTCTAACTTGACCAATGAGAAAACTAAGGCTCACAAAGGGGAAGTAATGCACTCAAGGTCTCTCAGGTCTCTCACCTCTTAGTTCGGTTCACCAAACCCTACTCTGTATTGCCTTTTTCACAAATCACCCTTCGACTGTTGTTGTATAAATAATTCTCCTATGTTCAAAAGTGAGAATGGATTTGTCCTGCTCTCAGGCCTTAATACAAGGTTAATTGAGAGGGTAGAAATGAGACTTGCTACAACTGATGAATGGTACTTAGTCTCACCTAGAATGAATCTACAGATGGACAGGGGGCCTGGTCGGCAGGGATTCTTCATAGTTTCTTGATGTGGTTAGATGGTGGCTGATGAGATTAATCATCTTGTTACTTTTCAGAAGATGTCTCCTATGTAATTGAGAACTAGGAAGGCCTCTTTCCAACAGTGATATTGGAGTATAATCATGAGGATCTACATCATTTGTTTGACTTTGCATAAGAGAAAGCTCATTTGTCTGCAGAAATATTCCCTCAGAGCATGATGATTCAGGCCATCATTTCTCTAAATCCACTCTTGTCATTACAGAATCCACAGGCTTGGCCATGGCAGAAGGACTTTAATTGAACTCTCTGAAAAATGCTTTAAAGGGGTATATTGATAGCTAATTGCTGTACTTAATGCTAGTGTGTTGGGAAATTTTGTTTTAAGTAAAAGAATCCTTTTCGTGCTGTGAAAGAATTGCCTTACAGATGAGCTCCATGTTAAAAAGTATTGAAAACTAACTCTATATGTGTATATATAAATGACAAGAAGGATTATCATCAGGAAAGGTATTATTAACTCCTAGAATATTATAAATGCAAAGAACAAGTGACAGAAAATATTGAATGATCCATGAAGGTTCTTCAATAAGGAAGAACATGTGATGAAACTAGGATTGTTTTTAATTTTTACTTTTATTTTCATTTTATTTACTCGGTTGTTAAAGTGTGTGTCAAATATTCAATATAACATATGTGTTTGTATGTATGCTCTGTATAAAAATTAACTGGAATGAAAAAGGATAGTTCGGTGAATTCTGACCTCATGATGGAAAGATTTTAGATTTGAAACCAGACAGGCCTGAGTTGAAATCTATGCTTTGCCACTTAGTGATTGTGTTATTTTTAGTGACAGGTATAAATATTTTGTGTTTTCTATAGAATCAAGATAATAATGCATACCTGTTATACATACGATGAAACTCTTAGATGAGTGCCTACCAGATTGTACAGATTGCATTACTGCCTACAGTTCTTTACCCTTTCTTGTGTTCACACTTGTGCTATGTATCTTTACAGTGCTCTACTATGAGCAGAACACACTCCCTTGCCCCTTGACTTAGGTTTGGTCATGTGTTAGGCTTGGCCAATAAAATGAGGCAAATTGTGACATGAGCCAGTTCATAGCCTAGCCTTCAAGAGGCCCTATCTGTTTCTACTGTGCTGTTGCTCCTCTGTCATTATTATAAGAACATTCTGGGCTAGCTTTCTAGTCTCAGGAAGAGGCTAAGAGACATGTGGAACAAAACATTCCTTAACTGAGCTGCCTCAGCCTAGAACGGAGGCCCCTGCCTGTCCCCTGCAGTCAACCTATAGACACATGAACAAGTCCAGCCAGGATGAACAGAACCACTCAGACAAGTCCAGCCTGAATTAGTCAACCCCAAGAGGCATTATCTATAACGATAAATGTTACTTATAAATTCATAAAATAAATTATTTGAACTACCAGATACTAAGGTGTTTTTTTCAATAGCAGTTACTAACTGATGCACTTATAATAGGTATCTAGTAAGATCTTTGCTAATAAGATCTAGAGTTGAAAAACCACAGCACTTGAATCTCTCAACCACATACCTGTTTGTAACAGTTTGGTTCCCCTAACACAAACCTGTACATCCATGACTGAGGCGCCAGGAACCCTACAGAAAGTGCTTAGAGATTCCCTCCAGTAGCTCAAAGTTGGTCTCCAGTCTCCTCTTCTCTAATAAGGTATCCTCAGATTCCATTACCTAGAACCCAGGTTCTTCCCCTTGGCCCAGCTCTGCAGACTTTCATGTGGTCTTCCCAACAGTTTGACTTTTTCTTTTGATTGCAGCTAGACACTCTGTCACATGATGTTCAGCTTTCCCCAGTAGTCTGGGGGCTTGTCCTATCATATCCCCATACTCAGCCCAAGTTCTGAGACATGAGTTCCAGCTTCCCTTTTTTCTAGAAAGAAAAACTGAGCAAGAATTACCCTGTATAATGTTTAAGCAATACTCTCATTGTAATTTTCATTGAAATCACTTGACTAAATAATTCTTATTGTAGTGCAAGGGCAAAACAGGGTATTTAGCAGAGTCCTGTCAAAATTCTTCTCTCAGAAAAGTGGGAGCACAGAACACAAGAATCTTCAAAGCCTGCTTATTGGACAGAGAGTACAGAGACATCAGCCCTTAGGTGTATAGTGAATAGAAACAAAGAAGGTACAAGAGACAACACCCAAGAATGAGCCCAATATCAAAAGTCAAGTACACAGTTCAACCCAAGTGTCAATACAAAGGACTTGGGCCAAGAGGTGTAATCTAGAAGTGAGGCAACAAGTCAGAAGCCAGGCATCTCAGCCCATGTTGGATTGAAAATATTTCCATTGGAGAAGGAAAGGGATCCTGGAAAACCTCCCTACACTATTGGATCCCCTGAGAAGTCAGCAATGGCTGGGAAGAAGCTTCTCAAGTCACATGCTAACTCCATCAGCACCTTCAATGAACTATAAATCAACTGATCATTACTGTCAAAGACTTCTAATGCTTCTTGGATTATGTGTATAATACACATTCAAAAAGTGAGTCTCATCCAATCATCTTTTTCCCAATTATTCCATAGTAGAAGAGGGTGACAGAATAACTGCTCCCACTCACCACTGGGGACAGTTTAGCGTTTTCACTTCTGACGGATCCCATGGGTGCTGGGAGATGCCATTGGCAGTGAAGATAACTACTGTGTATATAGGAAGAAAATTGTTCATATTTGTCCATAGACCATGTGCAGTAATAGAATTTTAACACAGAAGTTGGCAGAGGTACAGAGAGAAAATTAGATGACCAAAAAGAGGTAAATTTTCCAATAGGTTGAATTATACTCTGGTTTCTCTTCAGATCGTATAAATCTTTTGCCTTTTACCAATAGGTTGAATTAGTAGATACCTAGGTATGAATGTAATTGTAAATGTCTAGTAAATCCTATACCCTTTTAAAATATCTTGTATCTCTGCCTGAAATTTTATTAGAGATTCATTTACTGGGTTAAAGAATACCTTAAATATTTCTCCAAGAGTACTTTATTATAATGCAGTAGTTCTTAGAGGTAAGAATAAACTAATCATTTAAGCCTTAGTGTCAATTATCTTAACAGAATGATGTTGAGAATAAGCAGGTGACCTGGTGGAATTTCATGATGGGTATCTTGAGACAGTGAGCACCTGGCTATGAAAATGATGGTAGGGTAGGGACCAGGAGAGAAGAGAGAATAGAAGTGAAGAAAACACAGAAGTGAGAAATTTTTCACATGCCATATTTTTCTGGACTATAAGACACACCTAGGTTTTAAGAAGGGAAAAATTTTAAAGCAAAAATGTGGTAAAATATTTAATAACATAACATAAATTTCACCAATGTAAATGTAAACAGAACTCAGGTAAGCTACATTCAGACTATAAGACGCACCCCCCATTTTCCTCCCAAATTTGGGGGGGGGAAGTACATCTTATAATCTGAAAAATACGGTACTTAGTAATTACAATGCTGTAAACAAGTAGAAGGAAAAAGGACAAGCCAGGGTTCTAAGGCTAACATCTTCCTCAGTGGGCTGCCTGGAGGACCAACTAAAATAAAGAAAAGTGTCTAGCACAATGCTTGAACACATCAATAAATGACAATTATTGATACTGTTTTCCTATTCATTTAATTTTTTGTTTTTATTTATTTATTTTTATTGTATTTTTATTACCATCTCATCCCCTTATACCACCCTCCCTTTCGCAGTCACCGCACTGTTGTCCATGTCTGTGAGTCCTTTATCCTTTTTGCTCAGTCCCACCACCCCTGACTTCCCCCGCCCCTTAGCTGTCATCCTGCTCTCTATCTATGAGTCTGTCTCTATTTTGCTTATTAGTTCAGTTTGTTCATTAGATTCCACGTATGAGTGAAGTCATATGGTATTTGTCTTTCTCTGAATGGTTTATTTCACTCAGCATAGTGTTCTCCAGGTTCACCCACCCTGTCGCAAAGAGTAAAATTTTCTTCTTTTTTTGTGGCCAAGTAGTATTCCATTATGTAAATATCCAATAGTTGTTTTATCCACTCACCTACTGATGGACATTTGGGCTGTTTCCTTATCTTGGCAATAGTAAACAACATTGCAATGAAGATAGGGATGCTTATGCTCTTTTGAATGAGTATTTTGGGTTCCTTTGTATATATTCCCAGAAGTGGGATCACTGGGTCGAAAGGCAGATCCATTTTTAATTTTTTGAGGTTCCTCCACACTGCATTCACAGTGGCTGTACCAGTCTGCATTCCCACCGACAGTACAGAAGAGCTCCCCTTTCTCCACATCCTCACCAGCACTTGTTGTTCGTTGATTTATTGATGATGGCCATTCTGACAGGTATGAAGTGATATCTCATTGTGGTTTTGATTTGCATTTCTCTGATGATGAGTGATGTTGAGCATCTTTTCATATGTCTATTGGCCATCTGTATGTCCTCTTTGGAAAATTATTGTTACTTTTATTATAAGTAAGTTTCATCTCCCTAAGGAGATGCCTATCTTTTAAAAACAAGTGCCCCGAGACCACCAGTCTCTGTAGGTCAGATCCTGAATCTCATAACCTCACCTCGGCCCACTTTTCAATCCTCATTCTATCCAGCCCTCTTGCTACCAGGTCTATTGCCCATCTCCCATGTAAGTCCTTTCTCTCCCCTTATACTTGGATATACTTCCTGGTTCTAGTTCTTTCCTTCTCACCTTTTTTTCCACTTCCTTTATTCAGTGTGTACAAGGACCTGGAATACACCACCATTCAGACTCTTCCCTTATACACTATTCCCTTATGCAGACCTTTCTAGTCCATCCTGGATTCACAGAAATGACCTTAATGGAAAGAAACTGGCACTTTTATTAAACCTGAATGTCAGACGTGGCACTACACTTGGTAGCTGTGTGACCATGAGAAACTCACTTACCATTTCTGAGCCTCAATTTTCTCATCCATGAAACTGAGCTATCCATGGAAAATGTCTTTCCTACCTTCACTTCTCTAAGAGTTAAGTAGGCAATTTAAGAATATGTGTTATAGAATGCTAGTGTGTTGATTTGGACTATTACACATCACTGGAAAAAGTCTAAACGTGTAATTGTACTACATAGCATAGTCTTAAAATCTTATTTAGCTTGTAATTATTTTATATTGTCTTGGGAATTCAGTGTGTTTCTTCACTACTGAGCAACCAACTGCCTTCTGTTAATATAGCTGGACAAAAGTAGCTAAACTAACATTACCAGGGAATTCCCAAAGTGGAGAGATGAAACTACTCTAAATTAACATATGTGATTTTAGGTTTCTTTAATGTCTAAATGATTTAAACTGAAAATTGGTTTATCATTCCTCCTGCCCTGGATATATTTAGGATATTTCACACATTGATGAAATATCTATTGCAGTTTTCTTTACATACATCTGCTCTTCACTTACAATAGAGGCAACTCTAAAATCATATCCACAACTGACTCTTTTTAAAATTTAATTTAATATTAAAAAATTTTCAGTTAACATTAAATATTAATATTCAATATTATATTAGTTTCAGGTATATAGCATAGTGGTTGGACATTCTTATAACTTATGAGGTGATCCCCTCAGTGGGTCCAGTGCCCACCAGACACCATACATAATTGTTACAATATTACTGGCTATATTCCCTATGCTGTACTTTGCATCCCTGTGACTGTTTTCTAACTACCAGTCTGTATTTCTTGGTCCCTTTGCCTTCACCCAGTCCCTAGTCTGCTTCCCATCTGGCAGCCATTGGTTTGTTCTCTCTGTCTATGAGTTTGTTTCTGTTCTATTTTCTTTTTTTTTTTTGGATTCTGCATGCAGGTGGGATCATATAGTATCTGTTCAAAAACACTGAGATAACATCTCCTACTCTATTTATTCAGCATTAAATCCATGTTTATTGTACAATGTGCTAGGTAATAGTAATAAGTATAATATAGTGAGTGAAAAGTAGATACAGCCCTTCTCTCCACAGAGCTCATAGTCCAAGGTAAGAAGAAGCAAATTTAGGCATTATCAAATAATGTAAATAAATATAAAATAATAAATGATTTAAAATAACAATAAAATATCAACTGTGGCAGGTGCTATGAAGAAGAGGTATTGGACATATAATAGAAGGATTTACCTAATTATGGAATTAAGGAAGATTAACTTTCCCTGAGGAAGTGGAACTTGAGTAGGGTTTGAAGAACTCGTATGAGTGAACTGAAAAAGCAGTAAGAATGGCAAGCTGGGCACATAGAACAGCATTTTCAAAGGTCTTATGTCTACACTGATAACACTTGGTGGTGGGCTGTATAAAGGTGGAGGAGACAAGACTGAGAAGGTCCTTCTTGCTTTCTAGTGGATAAATGGCCGTTCCATGCACTGTATGGCTGTGAAAAACTAAGAAGAATTTAAGATTTTATCCTTCTTGGAAGCTAATGGTTTACTCTGCTACAGTTTTATGGGTGCTAGCAGAAGACATGAGACTTTCAAACTCATGACATAGCCAGCAGTGTGGGCTTCATGTTTGCATCAGTTTCCCTTGGCCCCAAATCCTACAGGGCTCACAGAATGGCCGAGGCTGCTGCTATGCAGAGTTGGTTCCCATAACAGTTGAGGACCTTCAACCTCAGGAGACACAAATTCTTGATAATGGGCTGACGCAAACCTGCCTTTTGCCCTGGAAGGGGGCATGATCTTTATTTGACTGGACAACAAGCAAATCTGCTTGTTTCTCCAGAGGTCGACACTTACTATAGAAACATTGTTCATATGACAGTCCAGTTGTACCCCTGAAATCTATATCATTTTATTAACCAATGTCACCCCAATAAAATCAATAAAACCAAACAAACCAATAGAATGCCATGTCTTAAGAAGGTAAGAAAAAAATCAAGACAAAGTCCACCAAAGGCTGTGAGTGTCTGTGCTCACAAGACGTGCAGAAACACGAGAGATCCAGAGGGAGTTGTCGCTCTATGGTGGGAATCCCTGGAGAATTATGAGATGTTACAGCTACCATGGGGGGTTTATGAGGATCAAAAAATGTGTGTTGAATTGACTACAAAACTACAAAGAAACAAGAGTTACTAACCATGCTGCCACATTTTCTTAGCGAAGCCATACTCTGTTCTTCAACTGAAGCTTTGCAGTTAACAAGGTAAAGAGAATTATTGGCTATTTCCTACATGCCAGGCTGAGTACTAAGAGACAGTATCTTATTTAGATCTCAAAATCACATTTAAAGTTAATTTCATCCTCTTATGTATAAGGAAATTAAACTTAAAAGAGGTTATAAAAGTATCTCAAGGCCCCTCTGTGGGTAAGTGGCAACGCAACCATCCAATCCTAGGTCTCCGTGACCCCTCGGCTGCCCGAGTTCTTAGCCACTGTGTTACACTATATACCAATTCGCCTCATTTGATCTTCTCACAAGCTCCATTGGGTTGGCTTATCATCTTTGTCTTTCATAAAAGAAAACCAAGGCTTTGACTTTACATTCATGAGATGCAGAGATCTGATGGGTCACCCTCCCTGAGTCCCGTTGATTAAAATGCCAGTAAGCCAAGAAGAGGGGCCATGGCAGCGGCTGCCTTGCCTCAGGCAGCAGAGGCAGAGTGGACATTACTGGCTCACTATAGACTGCCTTGTAGCCTGTAGTATTCATGAGTGAGGTTTAAGTGAGTCCACTAGAAACAACACCATCTCTGGTATGTTTTGGCAAATAGGCAAACAAGCCTTCTTTGGAAATTTGTTATAATAAAGCATGACAAAGACATCAAATATCATCAAACATCTGCTAAATAAATTATGGAATGTCCATGCTATGGGACACTCTGCTATTGAAAAGTAAAGTAGATGTATATGCACTGACTTGAAAAGAACTCCAATGTATATTCATATGTGAAAACAAGCAAACAAAATAATATTTACATTACTGTCTACATTTATGTAAGAAACACAACCAAAAATATATGTACATGTGGGGCCTATGTAGGTAAATGAATAGGAAGAGGATCAGAAGCACTAGTTAACTCAGCAGGGAATATGTCCTTGGGGAAGGAAGGGTGAGTGAGAAGGTTGTGGCATCCAGAGGATCTTTACATTTCATTTTATATACTTTGCACCGTTTGAATCTTTTACAATAAGAATGCTTTTCCATATCACTTACGCAATTAAGTACAAAGACAAAAAGAAAGAGAACTACTTATATTTGGCACTTCCGAATGTCTTCCATGTGCATATTTGTACCACAAGGACACATTTCCATTTATTACCACATGATCTACATTTAAAGCAAGTGCTTGAATTTTGCATGTGCCCTAGTACCTTTTAACATTGCCATTTAAAATATTTTGTACTGCTTTTGAAACACACTTAATCTTTTCTCCATTAATCTGCTTTCCCTAAACCTTTCCCTAATTCTTCTCAAGGATTTCCCACCTGCTGTGTGGGATATACAACAGAGTGACTCTAATCATGTTTGGAATTATTTTTATCAATTTAATCCATATTTGGCAGTTATTTCCATTCCAAAGTCTTAGACATTTTAGGCTGTATGCTGATCAGTTTCTCAGCATTAGGTGAGATTGGCAACAGATAAGATAATAAATGGATAATTATCTTCTAAAAAATAATGTTAGCTCTTCACATAGGCTAAGCTAAGCTTAGATCTAGCCATTGACTGTGTTTTAGACCTTCCAGTTGTGGAAGTTCTCTCCAACCAAAAATAATACCTTTTTACCAGGTTACGAAGAGGCTGCATGTGTTTGAAGTCCTTCACGCAGGCTTATGTGTTTGCTATTTTTTGCTGGTTTATCAGCTACTTTTTGATGCCTAATCCAGTCTGAGACTTTAAATAGAGAGGGAAGGTCAGATAGCTTAACATTTGAGATGCCACCTCCCTACCTTTAGCCAGGACTCCCTTTTGTCCTTGAATGAACTTGAGGTCAGGTTCTCCTGGGGTGGTCGCCCCCTGTGGCTGCAGATGCCGGGTCTGCCTCTTCACTTTGCTCTGTAGCCATGTGTGCTCCTCACTGTCATTTCATTTTCATAAAACAGCAGCCATTGGGACTGTGGGGGGAAAGCAGCAAGGCTGGCATTAGAGAGCACAGGCACTGGGCACCAGGTGGGCACAGAGGCTGCCGGGAGATTCAATTCGGCAGGCACTATGGGGTGTGTTGTTTGATTGTGTTTGTTTATTGTTCCTTTGTCAGAAGTGGGAACCGTGAAATAACACCTGGTAGTTCTGATAGAAAGCTCTCTTTCTGAGCCATAGATTCATCTCTAGTTTGACCTGCTGTGTGATTTGGACACAATCTTCATGGTCTCTCAACATTGTGAATCCTGACCTTCCAAAAATGGAAATTATAACAATATCCTTATTCTAATGTTGTCATAAAATACTAAAAATCCTTTACATAAGTGAAACCTCACCAGAATAAAGTATTCAGTTACTTTCTGCACCTGAGGCTTTGTGGGTCCAACCCTGATTTGGCCACTCACCAGCCGTGTGACTGTGGTCAAATAATGTAACTTCCCAAAGTCTCAGCTTCTTCATGGCTATCCAGGGAACCTTCCTTGTGAAATTATCATGGGGATTAAATAAAGAAAAAATAATCAACCCTGGACCGACCCTACCTCTGAACTTCTCATCATGTGAAACAGTTTATGTTCTTAAACTTTAAAACACGTTACCTGGGGATTCTCCTCACAGGCAGAAGCACCCTGCACACTTGATCACGCTGCTTCCAAGCCCAAGAGTTTTCCTTCCACAGACACAGGCTAGTCTTCGGGCCTCTCCCCTGGAGCAGTGCTCGTCCATGGATCCTCGTCCTGCCAACATCCTGACAACAACCATCTGATGGAACCTAGCACTTCCTAGTTCTTAGATATGAGGTTCCTGAATTATTATATCACCCCATATGCTCTTTGATTGCTTCAGAGAGACAAATCCTTGACTCTTTTCTCTCAACTATTTCACCTAAAACCCAAACCCCAGGGCTGAGTGCCGGCTCTGTTTGTTGCAGGTCTGCTGTTTAGCCTCAGGCTTCTGTCCCACAAGTTCCTTGGCAGCCACTGCTGTGACTTTTGGGATGAGCGCCCTCTCCCTTGTAGTCTTCCTTTCTCTGCAGGTAGCATGAAGCCTCTTGATACAAAGCTTCACGATTTCTCTAGAGTTCCCCATGAGGACGACACTGCTAGGGAAAAATTAAACAAATGATTACATTTCCTTTCCTATATCCTTCTTCTTTTTCCAGGTACATATGAATACAATAACATTGATATGTTTGGAATACATAGACCTCAATTTTCTCAGATTCTAAGGCAAGTTGTTGAATTCCTTCAAAGCTCCCTACTCCTTTCTCGTCGATACCGTATTCAGCCGGGTATTGTGTAAAACCGTGTGCTGCTGAACTGCAGGCCCTAAACCACCATACTTACTTGGAGTAAGACCAGGTTTCCTGACAATTAAATGGATGAATAGATTTCTGTTGCCCAATATGGTAGCTATTAGCCACATTTCTAAATTTAAATTCACTACGATTAAATAAAATTTAAGATTCTTCAACCACACCAGCCACTTTGTAAGTGCTCAGTGGCCACATGTGGCTAACGGCTAACATAGTGGACAGCACAGGTTACAGAACATTTCCATCATCACAGAAAGTTCTTTTGTACAGTATTGTACAGCACTGTTCTAGGTTCTGAAGTGTCAAATTTTAAGGCCAAATATTGATATTCCAGTTATAGAAGGGATATGAGTTTAAATTTGGTGATAACTCATTGACCCTCCAGTTCACACTTCTGTTCCACAACCTAACTAACCACGTGACCTCTGGCAAATCACTTTCTTTCCTTGAACTTTAGTTATTTCAGACCTATAAAATGGAGATAAAATGAATTAT
>PVJI01009494.1:0-65214 GCA_004026765.1 Micronycteris hirsuta | reverse complement strand
CATTTTAACACATGTCAGAATAATTTTTTCTTTAATGGCTATAAATTCTAGATAAGGGAATGTCAGCCCAAAAGAAGCTTCTCTAAGTTCTGAAGTCTTCAGGTTCCAGGCCAAATGGCAGTTTTGTTTAGATATCTGGTGGCCATCTAGTTTAAGAAAAGCCCTTAAAGCCCTTCTCAATCAATAAGAGGTGAATTGTGACTGGTCTAAGCAAGTCTAGCACTTTCATGTTCCTTGTGATTATCACTACACTTCTGAAAATTGTGCTGCCAACTGTCTGATTAAGAAAATAAAAAGAATCTAGACTTTGGGCCAAGATGGAGGCATAGGTAGACACACTGTGCCTCCTCACACAACCAAAATAGGGACAACAACAATTTAAAAACAAAAAACAACCAGAACTGACAGAAAATTGAACTGTATGGAAGTCCAACAACCAAGGAGTTAAAGAAGACATGTTCATCCAGACTGGTAGGCTGGGCGGATAGGGCTCGCACGGCAAGGTGGCAGTTTGTGGACTGGAGCTGGGTGGGCAATGCTGCAGCTGGCCAGTGAGACCCATGGCTGGCAGACCCAGTGAGACTGGGACTTGTGGATAAAGGAACAGTTGGGGAGCAAGACAGACTGTGCAGCCCAGGGTTCCAGCTTGGGAAAATAAAGCCTCAAACCACTGACTGAAAACACCTGTGGGGGTTGAGGCGGCAGCCTGAGGAACTCCCAGCCTCACAGGAGAGTTCATTGGAGAGACCTACAGGGTCCTAGAGTGTACGCAAGCCCACCCAACTGGGAATCAGCACAGAAGGGCCCAATTTGCTTGTGGGTAATGGGGAAGTTAGTGAAATCCAGCAGAGAGCAGAGCAAGTGCCACTATTCCCTCTCAGACCCCTCTTCCACATATAGTATCACAAAGCAGCATTGTCAGTTGCCCCGCCCTGGTAACACCCAAGGCTCTGCCCATTACTACGTAACAGGTATGCCGAGAAAAAAAAAAAACGGCTCAAAGGAAAGAACAGATCAAAACTACAGAAAAAATACAACTAAGCCATGAAGAGAGAGCCAACCTATCAGAGGCACAGTTCAAAACACTGGTAATCAGGATGCTCACAGGATTTGCTGAATTTGGTTGCAAATTAGATGAAAAAATGAAGGCTACGCTAAATGAAATAAGGGGAAATGTACAGGGAACCAATAGTGATGGGAAGGAAACTAGGACTCAAATCAACGGTGTGGATCAGAAGGAAGAAAAAAACATTCAACCAGAAAAGAATGAAGAAACAAGAATACAAAAAAATGAGGAGAGGCTTAGGAACCTCCAGGATATCTTTAACCATCCCAACATCTGAGTCATAGGGCTGCCAGAAGGAGAAGAGGAAGACCAAGGGATTGAAAACTTATTTGAACAAATAATGAAAGAGAACTTCCCCAAACTGGCAAAGGAAATAGATTTCCAGGAAGTCCAGGAAGCTCAGAGAGTCCCAAAGAAGTTGGACCCAAAGAGGAACACACCAAGGCACATCATAATGACATTACCCAAAATTAAAAATAAGGAGAGAATCTTAGAAGCAGCAAGAGAAAATGAGACAGTTAACTACAAAGAATTCCCATAAGACTGTCAGTTGATTTCTCAAAAGAGACCTTTCAGGCAAGAAGGGGCTGGAAAGAAGTATTCCAAGTTGTGAAAGGCAAGGACCTACATCCAAGAATACTCAATCCCGCAAAACTTTCATTTAGAATGGAGGGGCAGATAAAGTGCTTCTCAGATAAGGTCAAGTTCAAGGAGTTTATCATCACCCAGCCTTTATTATATGAAATGTTAAAGGGATTTATATAAGACATGGAGGGTTATCAAAGGGGAGTGGTGGGGGGAGTGAGGCAGAAAAGGTACAGAGAATAAGTAGCATAAATGGTAGGTAGAAAACAGTCAGGGGGAGGTTAAGAACAGTATAGGAAATATAGAAGCCAAAGAACTTATATGTGTGACCCATGGACAGGAACTAAAGGGGGGGAATGTGGGGGGCGGTGTGTGGGACAGAGGGGAATAAAGGGGGGGAAATGGGACAACTGTAATAGCATAATCAATAAAATATATTTTAAAAAAAGAAATGTGGAAAGCGTGCAGTGGGGTTAAAAAAAATCCTCATTAACAAAGGGACTTCTAATAGAAAAGCTTTTTCTTGCTTTAGACATTATGGTTTGCATATGATGCAGAAATTGCAGCAGTCATCTTGGGGTTACTATGGAAGCCACTGAGGACATGTGGTAAACTCGGTCAGCCAAAACAGAGAGACAGAAGAACCTGGGTTCTTAAAAAAAGAAAGAACACCTTTATTGAGATATAATTCATAAGGTATGAAATTCACCCATTTAAAATGTATGATTCAATTTGGCTTTTAGTATATATACCAAATTGTGTATCCATCATCACAATCAATTTTAGAATATTTTCATTACCCTAAAAATAAATCCTTCACCTCTTAGCCATCACCTCTCCACCCCGGGTCCCAGCATCACCCCTAGCTCTAAGCAAACATGAATCTACTTTGTCCCTGTGGCACGGACTATTTTGGACATTTTATTTAAAAGGGATCATTCAATATGTGCTCTTTTGTGACTAGCTTCTTTATTAGCATAACATTTGCAATCCATGTTGTAGAATGTATCAGTATTTAATTTCTTTTCTACTTTCAAGTAACATTCCATTGTATGGATATACTATACGTTATTTGTTGTTAATTAGTTGATATCCTCTTGCCCTTCTTGTTTGTATTCATTTATCTAGTTCACCTTACACTATTTCTTACCAATTTATTTGTGAGAGTTCATTTGCCTTTTATCCTTTAAAATTAGCTAAAATAAAGAAAGCAAAGTACCAAAGTCAAAGATAATATGCATTGCTCATCCCCTCACTCACCTTTCCCCTCAGACCATCACAAAAGAAAGGCTAGGAATTTGTTTTCTGCTGTCCCTTCCTCTTTGTTCATTGCTCTTAATTTAGAAACCATTTCATCAACCTGAAAAAATACTTTCAAATCTGGCAGTCTTCAAGGAAAGACCGGCAGTTCTATACTATAATATTAATGTTTTAGAAATTTCACAGATTCCCATACCAAAATTTTCCCATAGAAAACAAAAGTTTCTCTTCCAAAGGTGGTTTGGGTGAACTACTACAAATGTTATTTTTTTATCTTTAGGCATGTTTATGACTGTATGTGTAAGTAAAAATCTAACACTTCTAATACATCCACTCTTTTGACATTAACCAAGTTGCCCAAGCGGCCCACTTTACATCAAGAAGCAGAGGTCGACAACAGTGTATAGACAGCAACTCCAATGTATACCCTGACCAACACAATTTTACAAAAGAACCTGGGATCCTAAACCTTCCCATCAACCTTTTTGGAACAAACCTTAATAAAACAATCATTCTATCTAAGCATTCTGTCTCATATAGAATGGATGAGAGAGAACATTCCCATAATGACATACTCCATCCGGTTTACTCAACTTTAGGGAAAATTAGAAGGTAAAGGCAATAGTTATTATGGACTTCTAAAAACTTGTTTTCATGCAGGTTGATATCATGGAATTTTGGTCATAAAAGTCATTAATCAAAACAGCTAATCTAAGTCTTTTAAAACTGAATTCATCTTTGTAACAGTCTCAATTTCTTTCCAAACTCCATCTACTGGTTATGCCAATGAGGCAATCAACTTTGTACAACTAAAGTATAGTTCTGAATAAACCTTATTTGAGTGTTTAAAACTGTAACACACTGAACATACAGACTTAAAAATTCTGTATCTTCTCCATGTCCACGCAAGGATGCTAAAAATCACTGATAGGGAAATAGGCACCACTTTAAATCCACAGTCACTAAGAACTATTAAATTTATTCAGCTATCCTATGGGAATGACAGCTAACTTCATGTACTCTGGAGCCAAAATGGGTTCAAATCTTACCTCCATCACTTACAATCTGAGAGTCCTTGAGCAGAACACTTCAACTGTGTTTTCCTTTTCCCATCTGTAAAAGAGGGTAAAAAGTACCTATGCTCCATAGAATGGTGGTGAGAATTAAATGAGTTGCATAAAATAAGCTTGGAATAGTACCTAGCACGTGGTAAACACTGTAGAAGTGTTAGCTATTATTATGACTATTTTTCTACAGTAAATTGGAGAAACAACTTAACCTTTACCATTTTCTTTGAAATCAGAACCTCTGCCTCTTGGCTCTCAAACTTCCCACTGCCCAGAGAAAATAGAATTTATTACCTGAGAATTCCCTTTCCTTACCTTTACTCATTAAAACTTCCTTTCCTTTTGTAACAAGAGAGGTATTTCTTTTCTTCTCCAAAGCAAATCCCTCCACCTGTGATTCCAAACTTAACCACTCCTGCCACCTCAGAATCCTTACATCATTCTTTCTTCTCAAGTGGACATTTCAACTTCAATGGAGACTTCCTCCATTCCATAGCACCACATAGCCAATATACTATCTTTTTCCTTCTCTAAAATAACATTATTATTCTATTTTCACTTTATTATTATTGACCATCTCCTTACTAATGAACAGGAGGCAGACTGTGCTTGGTTCAGAGCCAGAGAACCTTAAACAGAAGAACTAGCCGAGGAAGAGCACGCTTAGGTCCCACAATGTCCCAGTCCCTGTGCAGCAGAGACTACTGCTGTGGCCTCATTATATCTCACTGCACATTATGAATAGAATGCTACCTGTGCTAAGCTGCTGAGGCAAAACAGCAAAGAGGAAATGCATCTTGTGCATAATGAAACTGTGTTTAAAGCCATTTACCTCCGAAACAATTTTCAGGCACTAAGGAATACTGCCATTCCCAGAATAACAGAAATTTAAATTATGGGTTGGTTTAATCCTACAAAAATAACTGACATTTTTCTTAAAGTGGTTTTCTCTAAAAATAAGATGTTGTAACAGAAAATAGCTAAAAGTTGGCCAAATCCCATATATACACTTATATCTTTTTTTTTCCTAGGAGAGTAATATACTGATCCTAAGTGTAAATAATCTGTTTACTTGTCTCTACTGTATTCTCAATAAATATTAAAAGCAATAAAATAATATAGAAGAAAAGCAATTTTAATTATCTGAGATTCCTAAGTGACTTTTTACCAGTAACATTGATTATTTTATGTTCATTTCCTTTGTTTAGCGTTTATCATAATCATTTACTGCTTATTATCATTTTTAACTTGTTATCATTAAGAAATATCTGAAAAAGAGATCTCAATAACATAATAACAAAACTAAGGACATAACAAGTATACTTAAAACTTATACAGCCTCTATCCTCCTAAGAAGTACAAGTACTTAATCTCAAGTATGGACGGCATATGTCGATACCACAACTGTATGGTACTACAGCACTGTGTATGTTAACGATGATCAAATTAGTATGACCTAATTTGCTGACATGACCTAATTTGAAGCACCGGTACTGCATTCCTGTCTGCCTAGAAGACACTGTAGGATACGAGAAAAAGAAGAGAGATTAGAGCAGAGAAAGAAAGCTATCCTGGAGCTCTATAAAACTAGAGTAGATGGACACACAATTGTCTGGAAGGCTTTAGGCATAGCTCTGCCTAGAGTAAAGGAAGAGGATATAGATGACCTCCACGCGTCCTTTCCAGCTCATTGTTCTCTAACCACAATTAATGAACAGTGTTAAAACAGTCATATAAATGGAGGAGGGAAGTATTCGCTTCCTCAGAAGAGCTGACCCGGCTGGCATAGCTCAGTGGATTGAGAGTGGGCTGCAAACCAAAGGGTCGTAGGTTCAATTCCCAGTCAGGGTACATGCCTGGGTTACGGGCCAGGTCCCCAGTGGGGGCCACATGAGAGGCAACCATACATTGCTCTTTCTCTTTCTCCCTCCCTTCCCCTCTCTAAAAATAAACAAATAAAATCTTAAAAAAAAAAAGAAGATAAAAACACATACTTTAAAAAAAAAGAGCTGAGAAAAAGATTTTACACTTTACACATTATTAATTACATAGTTACAGTCTTTTAAAAATTAAATATCACAAATAATAAAGGTATATATCTCCAAAATAGCATGTCCTATAAGTAACTATATTCACACAAATGAATTTACTTGAAAACTCATTATTGTCTTCAAAAATCTACTCACTCTTATCAAGATTTTTCAAATTTAGATAAACTATTATTAGATAATTATAATTATCTTTAAATTTCTCAACATAATTGTTCAAGTGATTCAATAAAGAGAAAAGTACTTCTAATGTGCTATTGCACAGTACAAAAAAATATTCTATTATCTAACAGCTTGTGCCTTGCTGAGTTTGGCACAGATCATATTTAATGGGAGACTGGGCATAACTGTGTCTCCTGTTTTTCCCAGTTTCAATGAATGGCACAAATATCAACCTAGCTGGCCAAGCAAAAAATCTAGATTCTATCCCAGCCCCCATACTCAGTCAATCACCAATGTCCAATGATTCACCATTTTAATAACTCTTGAATTCTTTGTTTCCAGTTAAGATGTGGTATAGCCACTGCCTTGGTTTAGCTCACCCCCTATGAGCCTGATTTCCAGTGCACATCCCCAGTAGATTCCCTGCCTACAGGCTGTTTTTTCCAGTGCGCTCTCCACATAGCTATAGTTCTCTCTGGAAAGCACAAATCTGACCATTTTACTCTACTCCACTATATCATATTCCTCAGAACCCTGAGGAGAAATGATAAACTATGAACTGTGACCTTCATGATAAGGTTACTGCTCTCTAAAATCTTCAGTGTAGTCTCTTTCAGAATTCCTTCCTGACACTATCTTTTAGCCATGATGACCTACTTTTGGTTTCCTAACGATGCCATTTCTGGTTAATCTTTGTGAGTTTGCAAAAACGTTTCATTTGTCTGAAATACATCGTATACTCACTCCATCAGCCCCATCTCCTTCCTATTTCACTCCCCTCATTTTTTGTTGGTTAAGTCTTATGTCCCATTCCTTGGGATGTCTTTCCCAAACACTTTCCCCACCTCCTAATTCCATGCCCCGACCCCCACCCCCCAAAGTAGGCCAGGTGTCTTCTCCCACGTACTTCCACAGTTTGAAGTAATAAATATACTCTACTATAGTTGAACATTTATTTTGCTGTCTTCCCCAACACACTCAGACCTTTTGAGAGGTAAACATTGTATCTTGTTCACTATGCCTTCCTGGCACAAGCAATATCCTTGCCATATAGTAGGCACTCAATAAGTATCTGTTGAATTAGTCAGGAAAACAGCTAAAGAAAGGAATCTTGAAGACGAATTTGCATACAACAAGGTAGCCAATTTATAGTCTATGGCATTTCAAAGGTTCATTAACAAATTGGCTTGAGAAAATTCTAAACACATTTTCTCACAAAAACAATATTAAATGTAGTTGATAATGAGCTACCTCCCCCAAAATCTATTTCATTTACAATGTAGCTACACTATATTATTTACAGTTATTATAGACTCTAACTACTGGATATAATAACATTTCTGGGGGGAAATGTATGAAGAATTCCAATTTAGTAATGCCATGAACTAATTATTTCTAGCTGCAGCTCAAGAATAGAAATACATAGTTCCAATTTATGTAGGTGGTTGAGGACAGAGATTCTAATAGGGAAGAAATGAAAAATAACTAAAAGCTAGGGAATTGGAGTGGCAAGGATTGGTCTTCTGCTGCCGTTAATCTTTGGGAACATGCCCAAACGGGGGATAAGTGACCTTTCCTCTCTTTTCTATTCCTTCAAAAATCCTATGTGATAGGATAGTAAGAAGCTAGGAGAATTCCTGGGCAAGAGGAATGAGGAACCTGAGACAAGAAAATTACACAAGGCCAAACAGTTTGAGCAACTTACAGCCAGCTAGTGAATCACAAGACCTTATCTCTTCCTCACCAAGGACACTTGAGAATAAATGGTTTATACCTCTCCTCCCTAGCCAAAGAACACAAAGGTTAAATCTCCTTGGCCTGGGAAATAGAGAACAGAGACCGAATTAATGTCATCTGTGCCAGCTAAATCCAAGGACAGATGAAGCCAGGGGAACAAATAACAAAAACCCCATTAAAAGCAGACAGACCCAAGATAAAAGTAAAACAATATAGCAGACCAAAAATATTCCCAACCGCCCCTTTGCGCTCATTTTGACACATCAGCATATTAAAAATGCACCTGGAAAGCTGACGAATATTCTGTGGAAACCCTCCCATAAGATTCTCACCCACAGAAGATACAAAGCCCCCAGGACAAAGACTCAGTGTGGGTTAGAGCATGCCCATCATGAACTTTTTACTTTCTCCTAAACTCTAAGGGTCCCCAGGAGACTTGCAGCCAGGGGTGCAGTGGGAAGGGGCTCGACTCCGGCTGACCCCCGATCCTGTCTCCAGGGCTCTCTTTTCTCTGACTTCTAGGTGAGCTTAAAGCAGCCCCGCCTTGGCTCACTCCTTTCCTACAACTTTTCTAGGAAGTCAAAGCAGAGTACCACCTAGGCTCTCTAATGTTACTTCTTCTGCCCTAAGTCCTTCCTTTGTTTCACTGTCTCCAGATTTAATAAACATACTCTTAAAATCACCTGGACTTGTGTTGTGAATTCTTTCCTACACGAAGTCAAGAACCCATACACTATAGGCCAGCCTGAGGCAGACCTGCTTCAGGCTGCTCCCTGTAGGGTAACTCTAGGAATTAGGTACCAACTTCCTACTGACTATCAACATTTCTGACTTCCAACAAGGGTTTTCTATCACAGACAGGAAATTATACAAAATGTTCTCAAATACATTCTCTCCCCTTATACAAGCATTCTGTACTCAGTATGAAGTACAAAGAAAGTTAAGCAAGCAAACAAACAAAAAACAAGACAGCTATTAACTCTATGAAAAATAACTGTTGTAAAAAAAAAGAAATGTAATTATAGTCAACTGTGAAATGTTTAAATGAGTCATTACAATGAAGACAATGAACACTGATCAAACCAGAAATTATGATAAAAGTTATGATTTAGGAAAATGAAGCAGGGTCAATGTACTATAAATACTTTCCTCTAATCTGTATTTTACATTTGCATTTTTATAAGTGTCTTTTGTACATCATACTTTTTAAAGCACCATTAAGTTTTAGTTTCAAGTTGTTTTTTACCCCTTTAAAGTATGTGATTTTACAGATGTTGAATTATAATGCTGTACACATTAAATTTATATCATGTTATTAATTAATGTTATCTCATTAACAATTAAAAAGTATGTGTTTTTGTATCCTATCTAAACGACTGCTACCCAAAGTTTGGCAATATTTTTATGTATGTGTACTACTAAAATTTTTATAAGTTAGCTTATATTTATGTCTTGGACCCACTTCAAGTTAATTTTTATGTATGGTGTGAAATAATGGTCAAGGCTCATTTTTTTCCCTTAAGGATATCCAATTGCCCTAATCCTGTTTGTTGAAAAACTATTGCTTCCCATTGATAGTTATTTCATCCTCTTTCCTAAAATCAATTGACAATCTATATAAGGTCTATTTCTAGACTCATTTTTCTCGTTCATTAATATAAATGTCTCTCCTTATGCCACTACCACGAGTCTTCATTACTGCAATTTTATCATGCAGTGTGGGTCTTCCAGCTTTGTTCAGAATTATTTTGGCTATAGTTAACTCCTGTGTTGCCTCATAAATTTTACATTCAGCTTGTCAACTTAGACAAAAAAAGACTACAGGGATTTTGATTAGCATTGCATTAAATATATGAATTAATTATTGAGAACTGGCATCTTAGCAATATTAAATCTTCTGATTTGTGTACATGATCTATCTTGTCATTTTTTAAAGTTTGCTTTACATTCTTTAAACAAAGTTTTGTAGCTTTCAGTGCATATATTTGTTGAACTTATCCTAAAGCAGTTCATGTTTATTGATGCTATTGTAAATTGTATTCTTAAAATTTCAGTTTCTAATTTTTCATTGTTAGTATATAGAACTACAAATGATTTTTGTATATTGAACTTAAATCCTGCAACCTTGATAATTCACTCATTAGTTCTAGTAGCTTGATTGTTCCTGGACTTTCTATGTCACCAGGTCACTTTATTTATTCCTTTTCAATCTGCATTCCTTGTATTTCATTTTCTAGGCTTATCACATAGTTTTAAGAAAATGTTGGCTCAAACGATGTTGAAAAAAGGGGTGAGAGCAGTCTTTTTCCTGATCTCAGGGGAATAGCATTCAGTCTTAGAGCACTAAGTATGATATTAATTCTATGTTTTTCATAAATGCTTTTTATTGGAATGAGAAGTCCTTTTCTAGTCCTACTTTGTCAAGAGGTTTTATCATGAATGAATATAAAATTATGTCATATGATTGGGATAATCATATGGTTTTCCATTTTTACATCATTAATGTGGTAAATCACAGTTAATTCAATCTTAAGCAAATCTTATATTGCTGGTATACTTTTTTTACATATTAGTGAATTCGATATGCTAATGTTATATTGAGGATTTTCACATTCATGAAGGATATTAACCTGCAGTTTTCTCATGATGTCCCTGTTTTATCTAGGAATCAGGGTAATCCTGGATTTACAAAATTATTTGGGATGTATTGGTTCCCTGTCCACTTTCTAAAAAAAAAGTTTTAGTGATTAGTTTTAGTTATCCATTATACATATATTTAGGACTAATATCTGTAATTGAGGAATTGACTCCTTTATCATTACATAAATCTCCTCCTTTATTTGGTAATATTCTTTGTTCTGAAGTCTACATTAACTGATATTAATATAATTATTTTAGGTTTCTTTTTATTATTGTTTGCATGATATATCTTCTTTTAGCCATTTATTTTTAACCATTAGCCTTCATACTTAAAGTCATCTTTTTGTAGGTATTATACAATTTATGCAATCTTATGTCATTTACACTTAATGTAATTATTGATATAACTGGATTTAAAGTTATCATCTTGTTAGTTGTTTTCTATTTGATCCAGTTGTTCTTTTTCCTTTTTCTGCCTTCTTTTGGATTAATTTAGAAATTTTCTGTCAATAGATCGCTTTACTGTATGCACTATATCTATATTTTAAAACTTTTTATTTTGAAATAATTTTAGACACACCAGGGGTTGCAAAAATGGTGTCTAGGTTAAGGATGCTGTGTATCCTTAACCTAGATACTTCTAACAATAATTTATTATATAACCATATTAAAATATCAACACCAGAAAATTACATTGCTATAGTACTATTTTCTATCATTGTAATTCTATTGTTTTGAAAAAGTTATAAAAATAGTGTCCAGATCTATGTAAACTTTGAGACTGGCTTCTTTCACTAAGTATAATGCTTTTGAGAATCATTCAATTTATTGTTTATCAATAGTTCAATCCTTTTCATTGAGTATTCCATTTTATTGATGCACTATAAGTATAAATCTAAGTTTTCATTACTCTAGGATAAATATCCAGGACATTTATACTTTTTATGACTACATTTTATCTCTACTACTGGCTTATAAGCTGATTGAGAGAATTTTTTTTCAGACTCTGTTTTTTTTATTTCTAGCATTTTCATTTTACTGTCTTTATAGTTTCCATATTTCTTCTGAAATTCTCTGTCTTTTCATGTCTGTTAATTTTTCTACTATATCTTTTAAAATATTATTCATAGATTTTAAAAAATTCCTTTTGTAACAGTTTTATAGTCTGGGTCATCTGCCCATTTGGTTCTATTGATGGTTTTATCTTTTAACAATGGATTTATTTTTAATTAATTTATTTTTTCATCATTTATATTCCATGCTAGAAATTATGTCTAGAAAAACAGGACTGACTGAAATAAATGGCACTTACACTCAGAAATGGGCATGCTTCTTCTTCTGTTAGGGTGACAGTGTGGGAGGCCCTAAGACAATCTAATCAGTATTGAGTTGTATTTAGGTTTTCTTGTTATATTTTCCCTCAGTGCACCACAAACTTGAATTCCCCCAACAATGGGATGCTTTTACCTTGTGATAGTGTAGACCAGGGGTTTTTCTAAGTGTTTCAGCTGTATTATTAACTTTGATCAGTCCCTACATGTTTGCACTATACATAGGTGTCTCTCTCCCTCAGTAGATCGATCTTGGTGATTTCTCAGTGTTAAGTTCACAGTAGGAGGCAGGAAACCTCTTGTGTCTCCTGGTACCAATTCAGTACCATAGTATAAGGCAGGCCCTTTGCTCCAGCTGAGTCTTGGGGATGGGTCTTTCCTACTGTTTCTGTCCTTTCCTCTGTGTACTATATCTTATAACTGTGAGTGCTCCAGGGCAGGAGGGATGTTCTTGCCTCTCTTCCTGCAGTAACAAATCTCTGTCTTACATCAGTGAAAAGTCTTGATTTCAACAGTTTCCTGTCCATTTCCCAGAGGCAGACAGTTTTTGTTTCTACCCAGCCCCTAGAACCAGCTGATCCTGAACTGGGATTCGGTGGATGGGAGAGGGGGGGTTTTCTCACAATGGCTTAAGGCTTTTGCTTAGTATGAGAAGAGTCCTGGAAATAAGCAGGGAATTATGCTTATACTCCACCAACAGGGGTGCTCTCTGATTCCTAGTCAGCGCCAGGTAGAGGCCACTGGAAATAAAGTTTGTTTGTGAGGGTGAACTCCCCGTGTCAGGACCCCTGATATTTTGAGCTGCCATGACAATCCACGCTCAGACTTTATAATTTTGTTAAATTTTAGCTGTTTTCTTCCCATCCACTTTTATGGAAGTCCCCTTCCTCCTAAATCAGATTTGACAAAACAAAAAAAAATTTTTTTTTAAAGATTTTTTTATTTATTTATTTTCAGAGAGGGGAGAAGGGAGGGAGAAAGAGCAATGTATGGTTGCCTCTCACATGGCCCTCACTGGGGACCTGGCCCGCAACCCAGGCATGTGCCCTGACTGGGAATCGGACCGGGACCCTCTGGTTCCCAGCCCGCGCTCAATCCACTGAGCTACACCAGCCGGGCCAAAACAAAATATTTTTATATGTCTCATTTCTCCTTTCAACAAATGAAGAAAAGAAGAAAATTTTCTCAATCTAAGAAAGGGCATCTGTGAAAAATTTAAAGATAACATCATAATTAATAGTGAGAGACTGAATGCTTTCTGGGTAAGACTGGCAACAAAGCAGGGCTGTTCAATCCTATCATTTCTATTCAAAATGGTATTTGCGTTCCTTCAATGTAAGAGGCAAGACAAATAAAAGACATACAGATCACTGGGAAAAAATGTAAGTGTCTATACATAGACAAAATGATGCTCTATGCAAAATCCCAGAGAATTTACAAAAAAGCATAGGTACTAATAAGTGAGTTCAGAAGGGTCACAGGATGAAAGGTCAATATACGAAAATCAACAATTCTATATTTAACAATGAAAAAGGAGAAATTTAAATTAAAAATATACTATACACAAGAGCACACAAGGACATGCAATACCTAGAAATAAATCTAACAAAATGTATTCAAGAAAATTGAAAATATTATTGGGAGAAATTAAAGAAGACCAAAATTAAAAATGAGAGATACTCTTTTCGTGGACCAGGAAATTCAATACTATTAAGAAGTGCGTTCTTAATACCACCTCACACCTGTTAGAACAGCTATTATCAAAAAGACAAAAAATAACAAGGGTTGATGAGGATGATAATATACAGGAAGGGAACCTTTTTGTACTGTTGATGGAAATGAAAATTGGTGTAGCCAATATGGAAAACAGTATGGAGGTTCCTCAAAAAAAATTAGAGCTAGCCTGGCTGGTGTAGCTCAGTGGATTGAGCGCGGGCTGGGAACCAAGCAGTCCCGGTTCGATTCCCAATCAGGGCACGTGCCTGGGTTGCAGGCCAGGCCCCCAGGGGGGCCATGTGAGAGGCAACCATACATTGCTGTTTCTCTCCCTCTCTGTTTCCCTCCCTTCCCCTCTCTCTAAAAATAAATAAATAAAATCTTTAAAAAAAAAAATTAGAGCTAGAACTACCATATGGCCCAGTAATTCCACTTCTGAGTATTTATCAAAAGAAAATAAAAATAATAACTTGAGAAGATATATGTATCCCACGTTCACTGCACCATTATTTACAGTAGCTAAGAAGTGGAAACAATCTAAGTGTTCATCAGTGGATGAGTGGTTAAAGAAAATGTGGTATATGCATACAGTGGAATATTTTTCAGCCATAAAAAAGAAGGAAATATTGCAATTTATGACAACATGGATGGACCCTGAGGTCATTATGCTAAGTGAAATAAGTCAGACAGAGAAAGATAAATACTGTATGATCTCACTTTTATGTGGAACCTTAAAAAATTATTGAGCTCACAGATACAGAGAATACATTCGTGGTTAGGTGGTGGTAAGGGGGTACAGAAATGGGTGAATGGGGGTCAAAACAGTCACAACATAAATGGGCCATGAGGATATAATATATAGCATGGTGACTGTAGTTAATAATACTGTATTGCATGTTTGAAAGTTGCTAAGAGAGAAATCTTAAGAGTTCTCATCATAAGAAAAAAAATTGTAAATATATATAGTGATGGATGTTAAATATATTATTGTGCTGATAATTTTTCCATATACACAAATATCAAGTCATTATGTTGTACACCTGAAACTAAAATAATGTGTGCCAATGATACCTCAATTAAAAAGTTAATTCTTCCAAATTAATTTACAGATTCAAAACAACACCAATCAAACTTATATATACTTAACAAGCTAATTTTTAAACTCATAGAGGAAGGCAAAGGACCTAAAATAGACAAAACAATTTTGAAAAAGAATAAAGAAGGGATGAACACCATGTGATTTCAAGACTTACTATAATGATAATCAAGCCAGGCTAGTGTTCTATAAGGTTAGATGTACAGATCAACAGAACAGAATAAAGAGTTCAGAAACAAACGCACATATACATATAACCACTTGATTTTTTAAAATAAAGGCACCAAGGTAATTCACCAAGGGAAAAGCAGTCTTTCCAACAAAGAGCACTGGAAGAAATGAAAATTCATATACAAACAAAACTAAGCAAAAACAAACTTACCCTCCTCCTTACTTTTACCACATAAAAAAATAACTCAAAATAGTGAATAGACTTACATATATAACCTAAAGCTACAGTACTTTTAGAAGAAAACATAGGAACAAGAAATGACATTAGCCAGGAGAATGTGAGCAAACAAAGAGATCACTTACAAGAAACAATTTTCCAACCTATGGACTACTCAATGATCTGTGTTTGGCATACCTGAACTTGCCAATGTCAAGCCTCTACAGAATACGATAATTTCTGGACCACTTCTGCTGAGCACCAATTCCTATATTAGAGGCGCAAGATGGCGAAGGAGTGAATGGAAATCACAATAACCTCCTCTGAGGATCAATCTGGAATTACAACTAAATTGTGGAAAAATCATCTAAAACAAACAACTGAACAATAGTGAGACAGAAGCCTTATAAACTCAGGCAGACAGAAGAATCAGCTTCAGCACAACCCGACTGGTAGGGAGTGGGATGGAGACTCAAGAAGGCTGGCTGGACACCCACAGGTGGCAGTACCGGAGGGATAATTAAGCAGCCGATTGGTTGCCCCTGAGAAGAGTAGGGTCTAAACCCTAAGCTGGGATCCCCAGCCTAGAGTACCAGAACCCAAAAAGTATACAGAAAACATCCAGCTGCAAAGAGCGGCAGGGTTGCTCTCTATCAGAGACTGAAGACTGGAAATGAAAAGATCTGTTTAAAATGCCAATGCACAAATTTTCATTTACCCTGGGCTCTGGCAAAAGTGGGGACAGAGTAGGTTAGAGACACCTGAGGAGAGACTGGGCATGGAGGCTTTGAGGAGAGAACTGAGTAGATGCTGGGATCCTGGCATATGAGTCATCCCCCATATGGCAACAGCCATCCTGCTCAGGCAGACTGCTCCCCTGAGCAGTAGCAGCCTGAGGGGAAACAAAAGCCCGAACACCATGAGAGATTCTACCCCATCCTACGGTGATTAAGCCTGCCTGCTGAGTGCAGAGTGACTAGATTAACAACTGAAGGAGACAGCCATAGAAAGTAAAAAACTGGAGGTCTTGAACAGGCTGCCTAAGGTCAGATGGGGTGAATATTTAACATTACCAGAGGTGGATCCAGATAGAAAAAACAGTGCACCTGCACAAGAGTATACAAGACATGGAGGGTGGAGTGATCCTCAGTCAACCAGATGGAGGGAAGGACCCACCAAAGAATGACCCAAAAACAATCAAAACCAGATTACATCTAGAAAGCCAATACAAACAGCATAAAGGGCATCCCAAGAGCATCAAATTCAGGAAATCAAGGACATTGAACCACTGAATCTCACAGATCTCCTACCATAGAAGTTCACACCATAAACTCAGGGAGTCAAAACACATCAATTTAAGAAGCAGAAGCAAACAAGAAGAGTCTTACAAATAATGGGATGACAGAGAAACAACCCCAACTGGAAGGAAAGGAGGAATCCTCAGAAAGAGTGCTAAATGGAATAGAGGCAAGTCAACTATCAGATACTAAGTTCAAAACAATGGTTATAAGAAAACTCAACGAGTTCAGTGAGAATTACAAAAAACTACAGGGAAGCTATAAGAACTTACTGCAAATTACGTCAGCATGAAAAAGGACATAGAAACTATCAACAAGAGCCACGAGGAAATGAAGAATACAATGTCTGAATTGAAGACAGTAGAAAAAAAGTCAAAAGCAGACTTAATGAAGCAGAGGACTGAATCAGCAAGCTGGAGGACAGGGTAGGGAATAAAACACCCAGGAAGAGTGAGAAAAGGAAAAAAGACTCAAAAAGAACAAAGAGGGGTTAAGGGAACTGCAGTACAACATGAAACATAATGATATCTGTATAATAGGGATACCAGGAGAAGAAGAGGAGCAAGAGATAGGAAATCTGTTTGAAAAAGTAATGATGGAAAACTTCCCTAATTTGATGAGAGAAAAAAATCACACAAATCCAGGAAGCACAGAGGGTCCCAATCAAGAGGAACTCAAAGAGGCCCACTCCAAGACACATCATAATTAAAATGGCAAAATTCAAAGACAAAGAAAGAATCTTAAAGGCAGCAAAGGAGAAACAGGAAGTAACATACAAGGGAGCTACGATAAAGCTAGCAGCTGAAACATTACAAGCCAGAAGGGAATGGCAAGAAATATGGGCTTGATAAAAAAAGACACATTTCAAAAGAAAATGAGTGGTTAAAAAAGCACATGAAAATATGTTCAATGACATTAGTCACTAAGAAAAGACAAATGAAAATAACAATGCAATACTACTACATCCTAGAATAGCTAAAACTAAAAAGACTGATAACAGCAAGTGCTGGCAAAAACGTTGGGACTGGAAATCTAGTATATTTGCCTATAGGAATGCAAAATGGTATAGCCAATTGGAAAACAATTTGGCAGCTTCTAATAAAGATAAACTTATGTTTTTCAGCCCCCACTGGTGTAGCTCAGTGGATTGAGCGCGGGCTGGGAACCAGAGGGTCCCGGTTCGATTCCCAGTTGGGGCACATGCCTGGGTTGCGGGCCAGGTCCCCAGTGAGGGCCATGTGAGAGGCAACCATACATTGCTCTTTCTCCCTCCTCTCTCTGAAAATAGATAAATAAAATCTTAAAAAAAAAAACAACTTATGTTTTTCATATGATCCAGCAGTCCCATTTCCAGTTATTTACTCAAGGAAAATAAACAATGTCCATACAAAGACCTGTACATGAATGATTATAATGGGCTTATTCATAACAGCCAGCCTGAGAATACTCCCAATGGTCATTAATTGGTAAAGGAGTTAAAATTTTTTTATAGCCATACATTGGAATATCATTCAGCAATATAAGTACAAAAACTAATGACATGCAAAAACGTGGATCAATATTCAAAAGCTTTACATTAAGTGAAAGAAGCCAGAAATAAGGCTAAATACTATATGATTCCATTTTTGAGACATTCTGGGAAATGCAAACCTGTAGCAATAGAAGCAGATCTGTGACTGCCAAGGTCTAGAAGGGTGAGTGCAAGGCAAATGATTTCAAAGGTGCATAAGAAAACTTTTTTAGAGCAAGGAAAACATTCTTTAGCTTGATTGTTGTGTTGTTTACTTGACTATATTTGTCAAGCCTCATCAAACTATGCACTTTAAAAGAACAAATTTCACTGTATGTAAATTATACCTCAATAAGCCATTTAAAAATTATGTTATAAAATATTTCAGAACTGGAGAGAGATGACACTCATTAGGATGCTGAAGTAACACCACACTGATGAAAACAACGTGTGATAAGTCTACTTGGCAGGCACACTGAGATTTAAAAACTCTAACACTTTCTAGACAAACAAATGAGCACATCTATCTCTGTAGAAAACTAAAAACATCCCCTCTGATACCTTTCATCATAATGTGGCTCACTGATGCTTTGGTGGAAGAATGTTCTTTCTGCCAAATATCAAGAGATGCTGAGCCCCATATTGAATTACGCATTGGCAAGAGCAGATATTATGCATGGCGTTTTTTAACACCAGTTAAATGCCATTTTCTATACCAATTCTCTAATTCTCTTAAACAAAAAGATGTCCAAAAATTCAATTCAACTCTGTCACTAACTTCGAGAGTTAGCCCAGAGCACATAGTTTCAGGATTCAGTCCTACATGATTATTCCTTTAAAAACAACAACAACAAAAAAATGATCATGTGTAGCAATTATGTAATAAAGCCATAGAAAAAGCTGATAATAAAGATGAATATATGTATGTCTTTTAAAGTATAAAACACTATCAAAGTATACTCTTCCATTGGAAAGGATCAATATATGAATGGGTATGAGTGTCCAATATACTATTTACTTTGAATATGCCTAAATTTTTAATTATAAAGAATTAAAAGACATGTTATAATATGCAAATAAGCTGCTTATGTAAAAACATTAAAATATGTTAAATAATTTGTATCGAGACAAACACACAGTGGCCCAACAATGAGTACCTTGGCAATAGCAGTTTGTTTAAACATGCGAGTAATCAAACCCATAATTGTCTCAGAGGCAACTGAATTTGAAGCTCTCATTAATTTTTCCCACTCTTCAAAGCTGGTATTCAATTCCTATGTGGGAGAAAATAACAATGTTTAGAAATGCAGCATAAAGAACAGAACAATTAATGCAGTAATGAATCATGTCCTATCTTAATTTTTATATATAAAGATATAAAAAATTCCTAAAGGTGCCAATATGTTCATTTCATTTAAAAACATCAACATGGAGGCAGGTCAGTCGCATGTTCGCACCAATGATAGAAACTAATGATAAGCTGTGGGTGAAAACCAAATCATTTGCTAACATCATAAATCAAACAACTGCAGCTTCCTCTTAAGGGGAAACATTTTGTAAAGTAAGCATAAAAATTTAAATGCACAAGAAAGCAGGGTAGTGAAAATGTATATGGTAGCAAAGTATTTTAATAAAAGATATGATTTTATTTAAATAAGCATAAAGACTGGGAACATATTAGTAAAAGAAAAATATAATGTAATATAAACATATATTCTTTTATTTTTCTTTCTCATGCTAAAATGTGGATAAAGGAAACTGGATCATTATTTTTCCAATAACATTTCTCAATGTTTACAGAATGCTTACTCTAAAATTTCAAAATAAAACAGCTGTTGCTAACAAAATTATGTACAGACTTGAAGAAATTTCAGAGAATATACAAGCACTGCACTACCAAAAATGTGACTTGGTTTTCTGATATGTTTAACGTCATATTTTACATGATCACATAGTTTTAAGATTTCAAGAACAGGGCTGTTATCTAAGTTATTCTAAAGGACAGCTATTCATACTTTCAAAAAAATCCTAAAGGAAAAAACACAACTTTCCTTGCGTCACACCCCACAGATACTTAGAATTCTTAATACTAAACCTCTGTTGTAATTTCTTTCTATATTCAGCAGAAATATATTTTAATCACTAGGATACCAAATCTTTTCATTTTATTTAAAGACTAAAGTTAAATTCTTCCTGCTTGTGTCTCAAAATAATACAAAGCCAATTCACATGCTCTATTAATTAAAGCAATATCAAGAAAGCAGACTTTTCCTTCTATAAAATATGAAATACATGCAATCTTTCTTAGTATAATTTAAAATTATTTAAAATAAGACTTCCAATCAAACAAGGGTTCTCACCTTGGCTGCTGCTGATGGAAGATCAAAAGGAATACGCTGTCTGATTTTAGGGGGCAGCTGGGTTAAAACTTCATTCTTTAGCCTTCTAATCATTATGTCACTTAATAACTGATGAAGTTCATTAAGATTTGATGCTCCTCTACAATCCCACTGAGGCCTTTTACCAAAATATCTGTTAATATGAAGAATAAACATGTAGCAAAGCTGAATGCTAGAGTAAGAAAACAATTTATTCAATGCATTCTTCCTCTTAATAAGAAGCCATGACACTGCTTTAACTGTTATTTTTGAATGCCAAGTAGTTTCAAAAAGCTCAGCTTGAGAAATAGTAATGAGTAAGATTATACATAACTCTCAGCTAAAGAAAGTACTAGTGTCTAAACACACTGTTCACACTGAGTTCAGGCAAGGCTGGCATGAATGGTAACTCTGACGACCGTTGGCATTTTGAGTGGGCTCGCACGTGGCAGGCAGCCTGTTCAGCAGATCTAGACCTAGCTGGGCACACAAACTGCCAGTACACCAACCGGTCAACAACCAAACCACGTAATTAATTTCCATAAACTCTAGAAGGAGATATTATCTCACACTGATAGCAAAGGAAAATAAAAAAGAAAATAAAAAACAAAAACCCCAAACAACCACAAACCCATTATGAAAGACAGTGGGATAGGAAACAGCAGAGGATAAAATATTTAGAAGTCAATGCAGACAGTCAAGTGGTCGCTGACTTGGTAAAAAGGAAGCTACAACTTAAAATGCTTGCAAAAGGTAACTTATCCTCTATACCTCCAAGAAGATGAGGAGTTGGAAGGATCAAATTCTGTGGCAGGTGTTAAGACAAGGGTTGAAATCTAAATCTTTGGATTTAGTGGATCTACCAAACAGGACAGCTGGCCGAAAAACATCCCCCATCATTGTGACAAACTAAACACTTTCCCACAAAATTCCCAACCATCTTCAAAGGGTGCATTCTACTGAAAATTAGCTGTTAGAGAATTATTTAACAAAGGAAAAATTCTTCTTAGGCTGTATTATCATAATATTAATAAGGAAATAACTATCATTTTAATGGGATTTTGGTGGTATTGTAGCACAAAGAGGTGTCAATTTGAGAAAGTTAAAACTTGTTAACATGAATTTTCATGTTAGCAAGTTTAAAAATTACATGTATTTTGATAGTAAAGATACAGGAATAGTACAGACAACACTGAAAACATGTACTTGCATGTAAAATCTAATAGAAAAGAATAGTTGACTGAGTGGAACTAGAGTATGGTAAAATGACAGACACTATTCAGTTGTCATCAATAAGAAATCTAGTCATTTAAAAAGAAATTCATTCTTTAATGCTTTATAGTACTACATTTATATTAAAAATTCAAACACTAATGAAAATGAAAAATATTTGTTAATACCCAATTCTGTCTCCTATTTTACTATTTACAATCATATACTTAGGTACATTTTGACCTCATGGAAAAAAAAATCTAATGTTCAGAACTACCAACGATGGGGAAGAGACTGAGTTTGGTGGAGGGGAGGGTGGTTGAGAATGAAATGTTTACCACTAAAATGGATTCTTTTTTAAAAAATCCTCACTCTAGAATATGTTTACTGATTTTTAGATTGAGAGAAAAGGAGAGAAACAGAGAAAATGACATTGATGAGAGAGAAAAAACATTGATCAATTGCCTCTCATATGCGCCCCAACCAGTGATCGAACCTGCAACCTAGTCATGTGCCCTAATTGGGGATCCAATATGCAAGCCCTTGGTGTACAGGATGATGCTCCAACCAATTGAGCCACCCAGCCAGGGCTAAAAAGGGTTCTTAAGCATACTCTACATCTACGTGACACATTCTGGAGGTGTACAACATGTTTGTCAAAGGTCTTAATGGCACAACTGTTCCACCCTGGCACAGACAGCACACAAGTATCCCCACCATAGGCCTCACTTCTCTCCTGCAGAGCACCAGTAGCTGTGCTCCAGAAACACAGGTTTGTTTTGGAGTCAGAGCAATCTAATTTCACATGCCAGCACCAGGCCGGTAACAATGAGGTTTCTTCACCCCTCCAGGAGAGAGTGTACAGGAGAAGCTTTTGTTGCCTCCTAGGTGATTTACCACCCAGTTGATTGCAAGGCTATGCCTGGCATGAGCCATGGTTTAGAGAAATCCTTTCTCCCACCCCTAACCCCTTCTCTTTTAGCCTGAATGAGATCACTGGAGGTGGGAATGACTCTGAAGAGTGTTGGCAGCATTACATGCTACTGAACCCTCACCACTAGGTTTGGACTGCAAAATGGAAATGAGAAGGGGGAGTGCTGGAAGAGGTGCTGCCTGTAAACACTTCGTCTCTTGCCATTAAACTTGATGGTTATTATATATATTTTTTAAAATATCCTAATCTCTTACTTAACAGCTTTATTAAGATATAATTCATAATGCCATATAATTCACCCATTTACACTTTAGTGATTTCTAATATATTCACAGATAGTGCAACCATCACCATGGTAAATACTAGAATGTTTTCCTCATTTCAAGAAGGAACACCTTGGGGGTGGGGGTGAAATGGGCGAAGGTGGTCAAAGATACAAACTGCCAGTTGTAAGATAAGTCTGGGGAATGTAATGTGCAGCACAGGGACTACAGTCAGCAATACTGTATTATATATTTGAAAGTTGCAAAGAGAATAATTCTTAGACGTTCTTGTGTCAAGAAAAATATTGTAACTGTGTGGTGATGGATGTTAACTAAACTTATTGTGGTATCATTTCACAACATATACATACATCAAATCATTATGTTGTACTCCTAAAATATGCTATATGTCAATTATATCGCAATTAAAAAACTAAGGAACTCCTGTCTGTATTCTTTAGCTATCACTCTCTTAAATGCAGTCATGCCTTTTCAGCCCTAAGCAACCACCAATCTTTTCTTCTGTTTTCAGAGATTTCCCTATTCTGAACTTCCATAGACGCGGAATCACGTAATATATAGTCTTTTGTGACTGGCTTCTTTCATAATGTTTTCAAGGTTCATCCATGTTGTAAGCATGTATCAATAATTTATCCCCTTTTAAGGCTCAAACATATTCCATTGTATGGACAGAGCACATTTTGTTTATCCATTTATCTGTTGATAGATATTTTGATTGTTTCCAACTTTTGGCTTTTATAAATAATGCTGCTATGAACATTCATATACAAGTTTTTGTGTGCACATAATTTTCATTCCTCTTAGACATATACCTAAGAGTTGAATGGCCAGGCCATATGCTAATTTTATGTTTAATCATTTGAAGAAGTACCAGATTGTTTTTCAAAGCAGCTGGACCTATTTACATTTCAACCATCAGTATTCAAGGGGTTCCGACTTCTCTATGTCTTCCACAACACTTGTTATCCAACTTTTTTATTTTAGCCATCCCAGTAGGTGTGAAGTGATATCTGATTGAGGTTTTGATTTGCATTTCCCTGATTACTAATGATGTCTAACATTTTTTCATTTGCTTGTTCACTATTTGTTATATCTTTGTTGGAGAAATATCAAGTAAGGAGCTTAGAAGTTGCCACTCCATCCTAACAAGTAAAAATCTAAACAAACTGAAAAATCAATTAACTCTTCTTAGATTTTTCAGATAAATGAGAGAAATGAGGTCACAGGGTAAACTGCTGCTCAACCAAGTTGGAAAAAAGTAGTGGTAATATGGTTTAGGGTGGAATTAATCACAAAGGAAACAATTTCTAACAACCTAAAATTATCAACAAAATTTCAAATGTCACTAACGAAGTTATGAAAAGTGAACCTTGAAAACTTCCTTTGAGATTAATGTGGACTTTCTCATTCAGATTTACAAAGTAAAAATTCTAAGTAAGAATAAATGCAAACTTCTTTTGTCTTCTTTTTTGAAAATATGAGCAACCTAAGTGCTCATCAGTAAATGAGTGGATCAAAAAACTACGGTACATTTACATGATGGAATACTACACAGCAGAAAGAAAGGAGCACCTATCTTTGTGACAGCATGGATAGAACTGGAAAGCATTAAGTGAAATAAGCCAGGCAGTGAGGGACAGATACCATATGATCTCACCTTTAATTGGAACATAATCAACAAAAGAAAAAAGCAAGCAAAATATAACTGGAGACACTGAAATTAAGAACAATCTAACAATAGCCAGAGGGGAGGTGGGAGGGGACTGTAGGGGAAGGGTTTTCAGGAAGTACTATAAAGCACACATGGACAAAACCAAGGGGGAGGGTAGAAGCAAGAGAGGGAGGAAGCAAGGGAGGGAGGTGGGTTTGGCTGGGGTGGGTGGGGAGTAGTGGGGGAAAATGCAGACAACTGTAATTGAACAACAATAAAGTAATTAAAAAAAGAAAATTTGTAAAAAGAGACATTTTTCAATAGGTACTTAATGTCAGCTTAAGATGATGAAACAGAAAGTTTATGCCCAAGAACATGTATGCTTATCTGTGTTCATGAATGCAGACACACACAGAGTTAACTCTGGACTTTGGAAATCACCTCATGACTTTTTTTTTAAGTTCTCCTGTGTCACTCTGTAGTGAACTCTTCCTCCCACCTCCAGCTCCTGGGAAAAACTCATCTGTTTTCTGCCGCTATAGTTTTGTACATTCCAGAATAGTATATAAATAGACTCATAGTATATGAAGACTTTTAATCTGATTTCTTTCACTTAGCATTTGAAATTCATCTATGTTGTTGGGTGTATTCATAGTTCATCCTCTTTATTGCTAAGTAATATATTGTATGGATATATTACAACTGTTTGTGCATTCACCAGGTTAAGGACATCTGGATTGCTTCAAGGTATAGGGAACTATAAATAAAGCTGCTATAAATATTTCCATACAGATTTTTTGAGTGAACACATGTTTCCATTTATCTTGACTAAATACTCAAAAGTCGGATTGCTAGTTTGTATGGTAAGAGTATGTTTAACTTTATAAGAAATTGGCATACTGGTTTCCAAAATTTCTATACCATACTGCATTCCCACCAGCAATATATGTGAGTTTCAATTGTTCAGTACTGTTGCCATCATTTGGTATCATCGGTTTGTAAAAATTTACCTATTCTAATGCATATGTACTGGTATTTCATTGTGGTTTTAACTAGCATTTCTGTAATGACTAATGACATTGAGCATCCCTTAGAATGTTTATTTGACCTCACATATCTTCTTAGGTGATGCCTCTCTTGCAACCATTAAACATTTTTTCTGTTTGTTTTATTGTTGAGTTCTGAAAGATTTCATATATTTTTTATAAATTCCTTTTGTATATTTTAAATTTATATACTTATACATGTATATGAACTTATATATTCAATTAGCAAATACATGCTTTACAAAATTTCTTCCTAGTCTGTGGCTTATCCATTCATTCTCTCTCTTAACAGTTTTCTTTTTTTTTAGAAGAGATCTTTTCAATTTTGATGAAGTAAAATCAGTCTTGTCTTTTACGGTTCATGTTTTCAGTATCCTATATAAAACGTTTGCCTAACTCAGAGTCAGAAAGATTTTCTCTTCTATTTCCTTTAAGAATTTTTCTAGTTTTATGTTTTATATTTATAAACCATTATTTTATTTTATTGTTGTTCAAGTACAGTTGTCTGCATTTCCCCCCCGACTCTCCCCAACCACAGCCACCCCTATCTCCCTCCCCTGATTCCACCCCGCTCGGTTTTGTCCATGTGTCCTTTATAGTTGCTCCTGAAAACCCTTCCCTCCTTCCCCCACCACTGTCCCCTCCCGCCTCCCCTCTGGTTAATGTCAGATTGTTCTTCATTTCAATGTGTCTGGTTATATTTTGCTTGCTTGTTTGTTTTGTTGATTAGGTTCCACTTATAGGTGAGATCATACGGTATTTGTCTTTCACCACCTGGTTTATTTCACTTAGCATAATGCTCTCCAGTTCTATCCATGCTGTCACAAAGGCAGGAGCTCCTTCTTTCTTTCTGCTGCATAGTATTCCATCATGTAAATGCACCATAGTTTTTTGATCTATTCATTTGTTGGTGGGCACTTAGGTTGCTTCCAGCACTTGGCCTTTGTAAATTGTGCTGTTATGAACATTGGGGTGCATAGGTTCTTATAAATTGGTGTTTCAGGGTTCTTAGTATATAATCTCAGCAGTGGAACTGCCGGGTCAAAAGGCCGTTCATTTTTAGTTTTCTGAGGAAATTCCATACTGTTTTCCAGTTGTTTCACCAGTCTGCATTCCCACCACCAGTGCACTAGGGTTCCCTTTTCTCCACATCCTCTCCAACACTTGTTTGTTGATTTGTTTATGATGGCCATTCTCAATGGTGTGAAGCGGTATCTCATTGCAGTTTTACTTTGCATCTCTCTGATAGCTAGTGATGCTGAACATCTTTTCATATGTCTCTGGGGCCTCTGTATGTCCTCTTTAGAGAAGTGTCTGTTAGGTCCTTTGCCCATTTTTTAATTGGGTTGTTTGTCTTCCTGGAGTGGACTCATGTGAGTTCTTCATATATTTTGGAGATCGAACCCTTGTGCGAGGTATCATTGGCAAATAGGTTTTCCCATACAGTGGGTTTCCTTTTCATTTTAATGCTGTTTTCTTTAGTCATGCAGAATATTTTTATGTTGATGAGATCCCATTTGTTTATTCTTTCCTTTATGTCCCTTGTTCTAGGGGAGATATCGGTGAAAACAGATATATCTGTGTGGAATATCTGAGGTGTTCCTGCCAATGTTTTCTTCTAGGACTTTTATGGTGTCACAACTTATATTTAAGTCTTTTGTCCACCTTGAATTTATTTTTGTCTATGATGTAAGTTGGTGATCAAGTTTCATTTTTTTGCATGTAGCTGTTTTTTCAATTTTTTAATTGTGGTAAATAGGTATAACATAAAATTTACTGTCTTAATAATTTTAAGTGTACATTTAAGCAGTATTAAATACACTAATATTTATCATCACCATTCATCTCCAAGCTCTTTTCATCTTTTAAACTGAAATGCCATACCCATTAAACAATAATGCCTCATTGCTCTCTATCCCCAGTCCTGGCAACTACCATTCTACTTTCTGTCTCTATAATTTGAATACTCTAAATACCTCATATAAATGTAACCATACAGTATTTGTCTTTTGGAGAGTGTCTCATTGCATTTTACATAATGTCCTCAACGTTCAAACATGTTACAGCATATGCCAGAATTTCCTTCCATTTTAAAGCTAAATAATATTCCATTGTATGTATAACCCACAATTTGCTTATGTATTCATCCATTTTGATGGACATTTAGGTTGTTTCCACATTTTAGCTATTGAGAATAATGCTGCTATGAACATGAGTGCACAAATATCTCTTCAAGTCCCTGTTTTTGATTCTTTTTGGTGTATACCCCAAAGTGAAATTGCTGGATCATATCAGCCCACTGTATTCTGGCCTCCAAAGTTTCTGATGAGAGATCTACTGCTAATCTTTTTGACCATCTCTTGTATGTGATGAATTGTTTCTTTCTGGCTGCTTTCAAGATTCTATTTTTTTTAAAGTTTGATTATAATGTGTTTCAGTGTGGTCACTTTGAGTTCATCTTATTTAGGGTTTATTAGCTTCTTAGATGTTATAAATATGTCTTTGGCCAAATTTGGTAAGCTTTCAAACTTATTTCTTCAAATATTCTCTCAGTCCTTTTCACTCTTCTCAGAAGACTCCCACAATGCATGTGTTAATCTGTTTGAGGTTCACACAGGTCCCTTATTACCCCTCCTCATTCTTTTTTCTTTCTGTCCCACAGTTGGGAAAATTTCCATTGTCCTATCTTCGAGTTCTCTGATTCTTACTTCTGTCTGTTCAAATCTTCCTTTGATTACTTCTAGTGAATTTTTTGTGTCAATTATTGTACTTTTCAGCTCCTGAATTATATTTTTTATTTGTTTTCTATCTCATTATTAATATTTCCATTTTATTCAGACATCAATTCTTTTTTTTTTTTTTTTGCTTTCTCCACATCTTCCTTTGTTCTTTGAGTACTTTTAAGACAATAGTTTAAGACTTTGCCTACAAGATCTGTCATTAGGTCTTTTTCAAAGAGTTTCTGTTGACTTATTTTTTTCCCTTAGAATAGACCATGCTTTCTTGTTTCTTTGTATACCTATGACTTTTTTGGTGAAAACTAGGTATTTGAATCTAATAATGTGGTAAATAACATTCTCCCCTGTCCCTATGTTCTACTGTTTTTGTTTTTTTTCATTTATTATATTGGTCTTATTTTATTTTTGTAGGTTCTCTCTCTGTCAAGGAACAACCTGAGGTATACACTTAAGGTATTCTTAGTTCTGTTCTGAGCCTGTGCCTTTCCCTGGGCATGTGTGGTAACTTTCAAATTTAATCCATATATGTATTTGTTTTTGAATGTCCTAATCTTTAATGTCTGGCTTCTGAAAGGGAAAAAATGGAAAAATGAAGGGGAAGATAAGAGCACCAGCCACTTAAATCCCCTGGAAGTCACTTTAGCTGAAGAGGGAGGGGATTGCAATAATGAAGGATGTGCACCAACAATGGGTGCTCCTACTTCACCTGCCCCTCTGTGACTGGAAGCAGCAATCAGTAGACAGAGCACGGATGTTTGATATTTGGTGTATAGGGTCCTTTTTGCCTACCCTGACTCCCATAAGCTATGTGCAAGTTGCTCAAGGAATATGTATGTAACTGCCTGTCATGGGGCTGGAAGTGGGAAATGGGTAGCTGTATTGTGGTAAATAAGACCTGGAAATGACTGAAAGTAGCCAAAATCTACTGTCTAAGACTTCCCCTGAAAATTGCAGGTCTTTAATAGTCTCCTGTGCTCCAAAATAGTGACATTAAATGATTCTGCCAGTGCAATTTGTATCTGGGAGGAGATAGGTTCCTGATACTTCCTACTCCACCATCTTCCCAGCATACCCTCCAATGCATTGGATTGAGTTTCAGCTCCTCCTTCCTCCTCCTTTTTCTTCTTCTTTTTGAATGTGAATATCGAATTGTTCCAGGAACATTTGTTGAAAAGACATCTTTCTCCACAGAACTGCCTTGCATCTTTGTCAAAAATCAATGGTGCTACTTTGGCAGCATACTTACTAAAATTGGAACAATAAAGAGAAGATTAGCATGGCTCCTGTCCACGGATGACATGCAAATTCATGAAGAGTTCCACATTTTTATGTGATACCACCTCACACCTGTTAGAATGGCTATTATTTACAGGACAGTGATAACAAATGTCAGGAGAATGGTAGAAAAAGGAACCCTCATTCACTGCTGGTGGGAATATAGACTGCTACAGCCACTATGGAAAACAGTATGGCAGTGTCTCAAAAAATTAAGAATAGAGTTACCATATGACCCAGAAATTCCTCTTGTGAGTACCTACCTGAAAACCTCAAAAATATGTATCTGCAAAGATATATGCACCACTATGTTCATTGTAGCATTATTCATGGTGGCCAAGACATGGAGAAAACCAAAGTATCATTCTATAGAGGATTACATAAAAAAGATATGGTACATATACACAAAGGAATACTACTCAGCCATAAGAAAATAAAAAAATACTGCCATCTTTGACCACATGGACGGACCCTTGAGATATTATGCTAGGTGAAATAAGTCAGTCAGAAAAGGCTAAGAACCACATGATTTCAGTCATATGTGGGATATAAAACTAAAACTCATGGACAGATAGCAATGTGGTGTTTGCCAGAGGGAAGGAGGGGTTGGTAATGGAGGGGGGCCTAATATACGGTGACAGAAGATGGTTTGAGTTTAGGTAGCGGGCACACAGTGCAATATACAGATCTAGTATCACAGAAATGTACACTTGAAACCTATATAATCTTATTAATCAATGTTACCCCAGTAAATTTAATTAAAAAAAAAATCAATGAACCACAAAGTTTACAGGTTGTTGAACACATACATGGAGGCTTGGGGGAGAATGGACCACCTAGAAAGGGCAAACCAGCTACATGCCATAGAAGCTCTATAGCTTGCCTTTTGCATCTCTTCCACCTGGCTGTTCCTGAGAATTCAGAACAAAACTGAAATTTCTGATAAGACCAAAGAGAAACAGGGGAAAAAATTAATGCCAAAGAGGCTAGAGGCCCAAAGCTGAGTTTGAGCCCTTAAGAAACCATGCCTTCGTACCATCAGACCTTAGCACCTGCCTGTGAAGGTGTTAAGCTAACCTCACAATATTAATTCTGACTTGGATAATCAATCCTAAAAAGAATTAACAAAAGCCTAAAAGCAACCAACTAGCACAAAGAAAAAAGTTTAACAGGATTTGGCTGTATGCTATACCTCAGGACTAGCAGGAAGCAAGATTTAACATTCAACCTTCAGTTCACCATATCTGTCTTTTCACACGTTCCAAGAAGATGCTACATAAAGAAAATACTGTGTATCTCCCAAGAAGTAACTCATGAGGCATTAATGAGAAAATCACTTCTCTTCAGAGCTTACTCTTATGACAACTTAATTCTGAATAAATTGGACCATAAAAGCAAAAGAAGACCCATGTCACCACACAAAGGACATTCTGAGGCAAACTGGATGCCTCAAACAGCAAGTGGTTTTCAGTATCTGAAAAACAATGTACTACCCTGGCAAAAAGAGCTCCGTATACAAATTATAGGAGAATTCCAACTATCAGTCAATTCAAGGAAGAGCTAAAGTTGTAAAAGGGACTGACAGAAGGACAAAGGGGAGAAAATGAAAGAGAAACAAGGAGATGACATAGAGGACTGGGGCAGTATCACAGTCCTGGATGGAGGTAGGATGCATGGTGTAGTAAAAGAACCCTGGGAATAGAAGTCAGATGACCCATGTTTGAATTTTGATTTCTCTACCTATTGGTTGCATAATGTTGGACCCATCACTTAGTCTTTTAATCCTCACTATCCCCATCTGTAAAATGGGAAAATAACACCTTTCTCAAAGGGTTACTAAAAGAGTTTGATGTGAACATATGTAAATGAAACATATAAACAAATTATTATTTCCCAAAAATCCACTGACCATACATGCATGGGTCTATTTCTAGATTCTCTACCCCATTCCACTCATCTATATGTCTCTACTTTCCTTCCTTATGACAGTAGACAAAAACAGTGTGAATCTTCTAACTTTGTTCTTCTCCTTGAAAGATACTTTGGCTGCCATTCACCTCTACATATAAATTTTAAATTTGAAATGTCAATTTCTAAAAACCAAATTCTACTGGGTATTACTTTATTATTGTATTGAATCTATACATAAATTTAAGGAAAACGGTCATTTAAAAAACAGAGTCTTCCAGTCCATGAACATTGTATTCCACTCCCTTTATTTACATCTTATTTTATCATTTCTTTAATGTTTTATAGATTCACAAGTTTAACTTTATAAGGAACTTTTTGCAAAGATAGCTGTAGCATTTTGTTTTCCCCCCAAAATATGAGTGCTTAACAACTGAACAGTTTGACAAATGTTAGAAATTTAGATTATTCTATTCTTATATTAAATAATGATATGCCATAAGTGTAATCCAATGTGTAGTTCTGGTTGTATCACACAAGAATAACATAATGGACTAGGAAAGGTTTAGAAATGGGAACCAATGTAAAACATACCAGAGGGAGAAAGTAGAATGGAGAAGTTTTATTATTATAGAATAAAAAACTGGACTTATTGAGAGTGAAAAGATTAAGAGAGATTACAAATAGAGTTGACAAAGAACAACAGGCTAAATTAACAGAACATAAACTTGTTCCCCAAATTCTAAAATATTACCATATTTTGCCATGTATAATATGCACTGTTTTGCCCAAATTTTTGAGGGAATAATAAGGATGCACATTATACTAAGGGGTATACTAATGGGTAGCACTAATTTCATTTCTATATAAATGTCTTAAAATCTTTTATTTATGCTTATGCATTAAAAGTGTAATTCTAGAAAGCAATAATGGTATCTGTATGCAAAATAATACCTGGAATATAATAATCAGTCTTGTTTCTAAATATAAATAATTGAATTAAGAAATTAAAATGAAAGATTTTTTCCCTGAAAGTTTGGGCCAAAAATGTGAGTGTGCATCATATACAGTGGCACATTTTACATGGAAAAATATGGTAAGTTAGTTTGAAACTCAAGTTAGGTATCATGATGAAAAGATCAGAATGTACATTACAATATAAGTAATCTAGGTGCAGAAAAGAGGAATAATAATTGCCCTGGCTGGTGTGACTCAGTGGATTGAGTGCCGGCCTGTGAACCAAAGGGTCGCTGGTTCAATTCCCAGTCAGGGTACATGCCTGAGTTGTGGGCTGGGTTCCCAGTGAGGGGTGCACGAGAGGCAACCACACACTGATGTTTCTCTCCCTTTCTCCCTCCTTTCTCCCCTCTCTAAAAATAAATAAATAAAATCTTTAAAACAAGAAAAAAAAAAAAAGAAAAGAGGAATAATCACATTGTGATTTTTTTCACCCTAACCATAGTCAGTTGATTGGATGAAAGACATGAAAAATGTTGGAGGAAAATATAAAGAATGTATTTCTTGATTGTAGTCAGGGGTTATGGAAATGATGAACATTTACTGTCTGACTTTTCAGATCCAGAAGTTTGGGAAGTCCAGTGTTCTGAGACATACAAGGTCTGTCCAGAACATATCCAGCCACACACTATGAAAAATAGAGGCATTTATTGAAGAAGATACAAGATATGAGAAACATTGTACAGAGGACAATGACTCCTCAGTCACCTTCAAAGTAGGCACCTTGGGACCTCACACAGTTCTTCCAGCGTCCCTTTCACTGTTCAAAACACTCTGCAAAATCCTTTATTGGAATTGCCATCAGCTGCCCTGTCATATTTTCCTGAATCTCATTGACAGTCTGAAATCTCTTCCCTTTCAAAGGTAATTTTAGTTTTGTGAAAAGCCAGAAGTCATAGGGTACCAAACTGGGCTGTAGAGGAGCCAAGCCACCAAAAGACTCTGCATAAGACATGATGCATGAGTAGGCACATGTCATGATGAAACTGCCAATCATCAGTTGCCCATAGCTGCGATCTTGTGAGTCATCTGGGTAGTTTGATACTACTCGGTCAATATTACCAAATATTCAAAGAAAAACTAACACCTATCCTTCTCAAATTATTCCAAATACTCAAGAGGAGGGAAGACTCCCAAGCTTATTTTACGAGGCCAGCATTACCTTGATTCCAAAACCAGATAAAGACGCTATAAAGAAAGAAAACTATAGGCCAAAATGCTTGATTAACATAGATATTAATATCCTCAACAAATTACTATTTAACCAGATACAGCAATACATTATAAAGATCATATACCATGATCAACTGGGATTTATTCCAAGGATGCAAGGTTGGTATAATATTCACAAATCAATAAATATGATATACCACATAAACAAAATAAAGGATGAAAAACAACATGATCATATCAAAAGATGCAGAAAAAGCAGTTGATAAGATCCAGCACCCATTTATGATAAAAACTCTCAGCAAAGTGAGAATAACAGGAAACAAAAAAAAGAAACATGCTGAACAACACAAAGCGGTAAAATCCAGATCACAGTAATTTAGCTTCTTCAACAATTAAAATAAATAAATGAAACAAGGAAATAGAGGAGATGAAAAGATTAAATCCAGAGATTAAGAGAAACATAGGAGATATTTATAATGTGTGAGCCTTATTTTAGGTGCTAATTCAAACAAGCAATGGGAGAAAAACTTTTAAAAACCTGTAAAATTATGATGTTGACTAGATAACTGGAAATTTGAACAGTTACTAGATTTTCAAATGATATTAAGAGATTATTATTAATTTTAATTGTTTAGGCATGATAATGATATTATAATTAACTGTTTTTTTACAGAATCCTCACTATTTAGAGATATGTACTGAAATATTTCATTTACAAACTGTGATATCTAGGCTTTGTCCCCAAACAACATAGGGTTGTGAGGGTAGATGGGAGCACAGGTAAACCAAGCGTGGCCATATGTTAATATATGTGGAAGCTCATGAAGAAGAGTATGTGGGGGTTTATTATAGTATTCTGTCTACTTTTGTACATATTAACCTTTTTCCATTAGAAAGTATTAAATAGAAGACCAAGTAAGCTGAAAAACAAGCCATGGAATTCAGGAATTTGAAGATCTAATAGGGTAGAATGGCAAAAGAAAACGCAGGATGGCAGCTCTGCACCGTGCCAACAGTAAAACCAGCCCAGGCTGGAGCAGAATGGAAGGCTGTGTGTTGGGAGGCCTCCAGGAAAAAGAAAAAGGATTATTTTATGTGCCTATAAGAACTTTTGGAAGTTAACAGAAGTGCTGGGGTCTTTGAATAAAAAAAGAAGTGATAGCTAGGTAGAAAACAAAAAGATGAAAGAGGGAGAGATAATTATAAGATTAAAAGTTGACCAAGAAACAGTCAACTAGTTGTTCCATTAGAGAATATTAATTTATTTAGTCCATATATTCTATTTATTTAGCCACTCATATAAACATAGTCACTGAATTACCAAATAATTCAAACATTGGAAAGATGATGGAAGGCAAGGTGGGTTTAAATGATTGCTTTTTACCTTTTAGTTTTGTGATCAGGACAAGTTACTGAATCTTTCCAAATCTCAATTTATTCAAGATAATATATCTAAAATACATGGCACAGACATCCGGTCAAGATGACAACATAGGCAGACATGGCTCACCTCTTCCCACAACCACATCAAAATTGCAACTAAAATATAGAACAACCATCACTCAGAAACATCAGAAATCGAGTTAAATGGAAGTCTGACAACTACATAATTAAAGAAACCACATTCATTGAGGTTGGTAGGAGGGGCACAGACGTGGAACAGGCTGGTCTTTCACTCACATGTGGTGTATAAAATTTTGGGAGGGATATCTTGGGATATCTTGCAACTTTTGGATGCAAAACCCAGTGGGGATTGAGTCAGTGGAAGAAACTTCTGGAGAACCAAGCAGTTTCTCTTAAAAAAAAAAACCAAAAACCCACACACTCACCTACTCAGACTTACTCCCTCTGAGCTCCAGCACTGGGGTGGTACCGGTGGCATACTGGGAGAGGCTGAAATATCTGGCATCAGGGTGAGCAGAGGCCATTCTCCCTTTTCTGAACCCTCCCCCTTCAGAGCCACAGAGCTGGCAGGCTGGTGCTACATTTGAGACTCTATCAACCTAGCTAACATTGTTTGACCCACCTTGGAGATCCCTAAAGACTCTGCTCCACCCAACTTACGGGCCTACACAAGCGGCTTTTCCAAATGAATGACTGGTCTTGGCTCTGTTTCACAGGTTCCTAAATCTGATCAAACAAGCAACAGCTGGCCTGAGTGAGCTCCAGGCCCGGCACTAGCAGCAGCCAGATTAGTTTCACATAGCTTGGCTTGGCCTGGGACTCTCCAAGCCCACCATAAGTAGCCTTCCTTGATTGCTCTAGAGCTCAGGAAGGGCTGACCTTGGCCTGAACCACCTGGAAAACCCAGGGCCAGTGCACCCAGTGGACAGATATAGACCACTCGGAGCACTTTCACACTGCCCCCGAAAAGCTGATCCTCCACAGAGGGCAGAGGTTGGTGGTAAGTGGTCATAGCCAATCCTTACAGTTGACTGGCCTGGGTAAATCCTTTCCATTGATCTGCCAACAACAATCAAGGCTCAACTACAAGAGGAGGGTATACTTAGCCTCTATGAAGGGCATACCTCGAACACCCAGCTTGGATGATAGCAGAGGCTGGGCCACTGGACCCTACAGGACACCTACTACATTAGGCCACACTACCAAGACATGGAGTCAAAGCAGCTCTACCTAATAACATATAAATAAACACAGGAAGGCTGCCAAAATGAGGACACAAAAAACCATGGCCCAAATTAAAGAACAGATCAAAACTCCAGAGAAGGAGCTAAACGAAATGGAGATAAGCAATCTATCAGATGCAGAGTTCAAAACACTGGTTATAAGGATGCTCAAGAAACTTAGTGAGTACCTCAGAAGCATAAAAAAGACTCTCAGTAATGAAGGATTCACTAACTGTAATATAGAACAATTTACAGGGAAACAACAGTAGAGTGGATCTAGATGAGAATCAAATCAATGATTTGGAACATAAGAAAGCAAAAAACAACCAATCAGACAACAAGAAGAGCCCTGGCTGGTGTGGCTCAGTGGACTGAGTGCCAGCCTATGAATCAGAGGGTCGCTGGTTTGACTCCTAGTCTAGGGCACATGCCTGGGTTGCAGGCCAGGTGCCTAGTAAGGGGTATGGAAGAGGCAACAACACATTGAAATTTCTCTTCCTGTCTTTCTCTCTCCATTCCTCTCTCTAAAAACAAATGAATAAAAAAAATTTTTTTTAAAAAAGAACAAGAAGAAAAAGAGAATCCAAAAAAATGATGGTAGTACAAGCAGCCTCTGGGAAAACTTCAAGAGGTCCAACATTCACATCATAGGGGTTCCAGAAGGAGTAGAGAAAGAATAAGAAATTGGAAATCTATTTGAAAAAATAATGAAAGAAAACTTCCCTAATTTGGTAAAGGAAATAGACATGCAAGTCCAGGAAATACAGAGTCCCAATCAAGTTGGACCCAAAGAGGACCACACCAAGACACATCATAATTAAAATGCCAAGTGTTAAAGATAAAGAGAGAGATTTCCAGCCCACATGACGGCATAGGTAGATATACTTTGCCTCCTTGCACAACCAAAAAAAGGACAACAACAAATTTAAAAACAAAAAATAGTCACAAGTGCCAGAAAACTGAATTGTTTGGAAGTCTGACAACCAAGGAGTTAAAGAAGAAATATTCATTCAGACTGGTAGGAGGAGCAGACACAGACAGCTGGGATGGAGAAGACACAGAGCAAGGTGGCAGCTGGAGGACCGGGTGGTTCATTTGCATGTGGATAAGCCAGGAGGAAAAACTGGGGAGCAAGACAGACTGTGCGATCCAGCGTTCCAGCACAGGGAAATAAAGCCTGAAAACCTCTGGATGAAAAATCTGTGGGAGTTGCAGTGGAGGGAGAAATTGCTAGCCTCACAGGAGAGTTCACTGGAGAGACCCACAGGGTCTTAGAAAGTACACAAGGCCACCTACCCAGGAATCTACACCAGAAGGGCCTAATTTGCTTGTGGGTAATAGAAATGACTGAAAGCCGGCTGAGAGCCAAGGAAACAGCATTGTTCTCTTTTGGATCCCTCCCGCACATACGGTGTCACAACACAGTAAAATGGCTTGTCCCACCCTGGCAAATAGCTAAGGCTCCACCCCTTACAATGTAACAGGTGTGCAGAGACAAAAAACAAACAAACAAACCATGGCCCAAATGGAAGAACAGATGAAAACTCCAAAAACAGAACTAAGGGATGAAGAGATAGCCAACCTATCAGATGCAGAGTTCAAAACACTGGTGATCAGGATGCTCACAGAAACCATTGAGGATGGTCCCAAGATAGAGGAAAAAGTGAAGGCTATGCAAAGTGATATAAAGGAAAATGTATAGGTAATCAACAGCAAAGGGAAGGAAACAAGGACTCAAATCAAAGATTTGGAGTAGAAGAAAAATAAACATTCAACCAGAACAGAATGAAGAAACAAGAATTCAAAAAAATGAAGAGAGGCTTAGGAACCTACTGGACAACTTTAAATGTTTCAACATCTGAATCATAGGGGTGCCAGAAGGAGAAGAGGAAGTGCAAGAAATTGAAAACTTATTTGAAAAAATAATCAAGGAGAACTTCTCTAATCTGGCAAAGGAAATAGATTTCCAGGAAGTCCAGGAAGCTTAGAGAGTCCCAAAGAACTTGGCCCCAAGGAAGCACATACCAGGGCACATCATAATTACATTACCCAAGATTAAAGAAAAGGAATTTTTTAAATAAATTTTTTAATTTATTTATTTTTAGAGAGAGGGGACGGGAAAGAGAAAAGAGAGGGAGAGAAATGTCAATGTGTGGTTGCCTCTCATGCGCCCCCAACTGGGGACCTGGCCCGCAACCCAGGCACATGCTCTGACTGGGAATCGAACCGGTGACTCTTTGGTTCATAGGCCGGCACTCAGTCCACTAAGCCACACCAGCCAGTGAATCTTAAAAGCAGCAAGAGAAAAGGAGAGAGTTACCTACAAAGGAGTTCCCAGGAGATTACCAGCTGATGGGGTAGCTTCTCTCAAAAGAAACCATGCAGGCAAGAAGGGGCTGGAAAGAAGTACTCAAAGTCATGAAAGGCAAGGACCTACTTCTAAGATTACTCTACCCAGCAAAGCTATCATTTAGAATGGAAGGGCAGATACAGTGCTTTCCAAATATGGTCAAGTTAAAGGAGTTCATCATCACCAAGCCCTTATTATATGATATGTTAAAGGGACTTATCTAAGAAAAAGATGATCAAAACTATGAACAGTAAAATAACAACAAACTATTGACAACTGAACATAAAATAAACAAAAACAAACTAAGCAAACAACTAGAACAGGAACAGAACCACAGAAATGAAGATTACATGGAGGGTTATCAGTGGGGAGGTGGGGGAGAATGGGGGAAAAAGGCACAGGGAATAAGAAGCATAAATGGCCCTGTAGAAAATAGACAGGGGGAGGTCAAGAATACTATAGGAAATGGAGAAGCAAAAGAACGTATGTACAACCCATGGACATGAACTAAGAGTGGGAAATGCTGGTGGGAGGTGGGGTGTAGGGCAGAGGGAAATAAATGGGAGAAAAAAATGGGATAACTGTAAGAGCATAATCAAGAAAATATACTTAAAATAAAAGACAGAGAGAGAACATTACAAGCAGCATAGATAAGCAGAGAGTTACCTACAAAGGAGTTCCTGTAAGATTGTCAGCTGATTTCTCAAAAGAAACTTTAAAGGCAAGAAGGGGCTGGAAAGAAGTATTCAAAGTCATGAAAGGCAAGGACCTACAACCTAGATTACTCTATCCAGCAAAGCTATCATTTAGAACTGAAAGGCAGATAATGTGCTGCCCAGACAAGGTAAAGCTAAAATAATCCATCATCACCAAGCCCTTATTACATGAAATGTTAAAGGGACTTAATTAAGAAAAAAGAAGATCAAAACTATGAACATTAAAATGACAACAAACTCACAACTATCAATAACTGAATCTAAAAAACAAAAACAAACTAAGCAAACAACCAGAACAGGAACAGAATCATAGGTATGGGGATTATTTGGAGGGTTATCAGCTGGGAGGGGGAAAGGGAGAAAGGAGGATATGGTGCAGGGATCAAGAAGCATAATTGGCAGGAACAAAATAAACAGGGGGCTGTTAAGAATAGTATAGGAAATGGAGAAGCCAAAGAACTTACACACATGACCTATGGACATGACCTAAGGGGGTGGTATTTTGAGGAAAATGGGTTACTGGGTAGATGGGGGCAAATGGAAAATAATTGGGACAATTAACATCATAATCAATAAAATATACTTAAATAGAATAGAAAAAAACTAAAAAATGAAAAACATGGCACAGTATCATACACAAAATGTAGTATCATGTAGCCAATGAAAATTATTTATTTTAGTTACCAATATAGAAGATGTCCTAAAAATAGTGTTTCAGTAAAGAGTGTATTACAGAAGAGTATGTATAATATGGTTCTATTTAGATAAAATTGCCTATCTATCTATCTATCTATCTATCTATCTATCTATCCTTATGTACCTAAGTGCAGAAACTTTCTAGAGAGAAAGTTATCAAAACAAATTTCTAATGGTTATGTCTGAACAGTGTGATTTCAGTTGAATTTTTACTAATTAAAATTTTTCTCTTTATTAAAATATAAATCATTTTTCCAAAAGCAATAAACTTTGTGTAAATTAGTAAAAACAAAGGAAATAAAAATCTTATAAAGACAATTTTAAACCATGGGACAAAGTGATGCTAAGTGAAATTAGCAGATGATAGTGTTACAATCAGAATCTATTAAAACTAAAAATTATAAACAAGGTAGAAATAAACAAGATCTATAAACAAGGTAGAAATAAAGAAAACAATGAAAATAATTTACTTGTTAGTATAGGTGGATTATAGTTTTTTCTTTTCCACTTTTATTGTTATAGTGTTATATGTTTTTGTTTTATTGTCAAAAATACATATATAACTATGTATATTTAATAAGTTCTTACTCACATTAAGTTAAAATCTACTCTTTTATTAAGTTTCACTACTTGATAATAGTTTGTCCTCTGAGGCCACAAAGACAAACGTCTAATTTTCCTTCAAAATGACAGGTCTTTAAATATTTAAATACTTGTTCCCTCTAGGTCTTCTCTCTTTCAAATTCTTACAGGCTTCGTAAGATCAAGCACTATGTCTTACTCATCTTTCTGTTGCCAGCAGCTCTGAAATAATGTCTTAAATATAGCAGGCAATCAATAATATTAGGCATTTGTAGAACTGAATATTGAAATCCCCTCATTATTCTGGTCACCCTTTTCAAGATATGTTTTCATTTGTTAACATGCTTCTTAAAATAGGACTTTCAGTTCCTTCTCAATTACTTGTATCCCTTGTCTCCAGTGATCTTGTAAAATCTACTCCAATCATTCATGCCACTCCCATGCCTATAAAGGGTCCTGAAAAACAGCTCTATGTGATAAATTCAAACTACCCCCATCATTCCAGCCCACTTGTTAATTAATACCTTCTATATCTTTAGTATGTCATCAGGACCTTTCTGTCAACTGAGTGCTCCAATTTCACTATATCCATAATATCCTTCTTGTCTTCACATCTATCCTCACCATGTTTTCATCTCTCAGTCCATACATTAGCTTTGTTTTATCATTGTAGCATAATTTCCCTTGTCCCAAGGTCCATGTATCAAAAGCTCATGAAAAAAAATCTTTGATGGCGCTAACTATAAACCTTTTCCAAGCCTGTACCTAGGTTGCTGGGTGCTGCTGGGGAAATCATACCTTAGGAAAGACTGGTTCCTTTACAAGTCTATAATTACTGATCTCAAATGTTACTCAGCACTGCTACCAATTCTAACACACTAGTGTTGTTATCTCATGCTCCCATTAGTCAAAATTTCAAACCATGTCAACATTCATCAAACTTTTTATTTTTTCAATATTCATCAAACTTTTAACCCTCCACTTTTCCATTTCTCTGAACACATGACTCTCTTTTCCATTTCACAGATAAAACAGAAATCATCATATGCAAACTCCCTCAACTTCCTACCACCTCAGAAACTACGATATATTCTCAACAATACCATGCAGCCATAAAAAGGATGAAATTATTTATGTATGTAAAAAAAGAACAAATAAGGGAAGCACAAACACATGTATGCTTATAATATACTGCCATTTATGTAAAAGATACAAATTTGTTTGAAAACACACATAATTTCTGTGGAAAGATTAAAAACTACATACAGAAAATAAAAAACTACATAGATACAGAGTCCGGCATAAATAATGACCCTTTTTTTATTATAAAATCTTTTATTACAAAACCACAAGCATGTAATTATGTAACATACCAATATCACACTCAAGCACACCATATGACATTTTAGGTGAAACGTTCAAATTGCTGTCCATCTCGTGTGAGACATTCATGTACCTTATCAACCACATTCAAGCAAGCCTTACTTCTGCTGGACCCTACATTTGCCTAAAAGAAGAGAAGCTGAGGTGAAAGGGAGGTTTTTCAAAGTATACACTCAGAACTACCAGCTTAGAATTTCTAACCATGTGAAAATATTGTCCAAAAAAAAAAAGAGAGAGAAAACTAGTAAATAACATCATGCACATCCCTTTCTTGCTTTAAAATCCCACAATCATGGGTTGGGTGGGAGGTAAATAGGAAGTTATTATCTATTGGGCACAGAGTTTCAGTTTGGGAAGATGAAAGAGTTCTGGAGAAGGATGGTGGTGATGGTTGCACAACATAAATGTACGTAACGTCACTGAACTCTATACCTAAAAATTGCTAAAATGGTACATTTTCTTATGTATACTTTATTGCAATAAATAACCCCTCAATACTGATAACGAAAACACAGAACATTCTTATTGCTATTACGATAAAGAACAAGACTCTGACGGAAACTCCATTAGCTCAAGAATATTCAGCTGAACTAGACTTCTTTTAGTTTCTCAGAGGTGTAGCAGTTCCTTACTTTAGGTCTTAGCATATAGATTTCTCTTCCTGGAATGCAAACAAATAACTATCATTTATAGGATGCTTTCTTCTGTCCTTCTGTTACTTGATTAGTTCACTCTGCTAAACTCTGCCATAGCATCCTTTACTTCCCTTTTCATGACACTCATCACAAATGTAATTATCTAGTTAGCTGAATTAAAAACTCATTGAAGGCTGGGACCACATGAGTCTTATTCCCTAACACATCCTTGATGCCTACCTAGCACATGGCATGGCATATAACAGGTACCCTATAAATATTTTCTGAATGAATGGATTAATTCAAAATTAAACCATACTCCAGATGTGCTCTAATCAATGAGTGGAGTAGTACCAACCCTTACTCTGGATGTTTCTTTGATTAATGTGTCCTAATATTACTTTAAATTATTTTTTATCAGTTAGGACAGACATTAAACTTCTATGTAATATAGGGAAATCTTTTTTTTTTTTAAGATTTATTTATTTATTTATTTTTAGAGAGAGGAGAAGGAAGGGAGAAAGAGCAATGTGTGGTTGCCTCTCATGTGGTCCTCACTGGGGACCTGGCCTGCAACCCAGGCATGTGCCCCGACTGGGAATCAAACTGGGACCCTTTCGTTTCCCAGCCCGCGCTCAATCCACTGAGCTACACCAGCCGGGTTGTAGGAAAATCTTTTTGAACTGAACCTCTGATAATAGGTATTGTTTTCTCGAGTCCCTTCCACACAAAGCAGACTTTCTAAGCGTAAGTGCAGTATTTATTCTATTAATTTTTATCTAATTCTTTTTCAAACTTATTTCTGCTATATAGTATATTAACTATTTCTCTCAGATTTGAGCCATTTGAAAGTGGAATAGACCTGCTCTCTATTTAGCCATGAATGAGAATTAAATGCGACAATGCTGAGGACAAATTACCACGCAGTTTCACAAGAGACATTTCTTGAAGCTGACAATGACCTATTAATTAACATTTTGGGAAGAAAGGCTATAAATATATTTAATAGGTATTACTACCCAGAATTTTCCCTTTCATAAAAATTTAAACAACTATTTCTCCTACGAGATGGAACCAGCACAAAATAACAGTGGTGGAGAATATTTAGAAAATTTGATAAATTACTGTAAAGATATTCTCGGATATTCGTAACCTTTAAGCATGACATCAGGGAGGGCAAATATGTCTTTTCACAGCTTTTGAAGATGGCTGTTGAAACAAGGTGCTTGTTTGAATTATCTGTGTGATCTCTTTTTCTAAAGGACATTTATTAAAGTTACCGTTCCCTAAGTCTTTCTTACTTTCTTACTGAAAAAAAAGTAAGAGGAGGTCAGATAGAGGGCCAGCCATTTAAGCTTGCCAGGTATCTGCAAAATGACATAGGGGAGCGGAGTGATCTGCGCAGTCTTTCCTAGCTCTGTAGTGCTAATGGTTGACAACTGAATATGCTGCCCTCTCCAAATCATTTTTGTATTTATATCTTCCTCTAAATATAGCCTAGTACGGTGAATAACGTAAGGGATTTTTGGATACGGGATGCTTTGACCAAGTAATGCTCTCTCTGTGCCTCTCAACTCAAAGGTGGTCACCAATATCTAGACTTCTCATCTCCAAACACATTCACATTAGTACACCTGTTTGTCATCACTTATATAATAAACTTTATAAAGGCAAAGTTATATTTTTGCTCAAGCTTCACTTAACTTTATTTTGAATATGGTCATGACATTTCAAATATAAAATATGAGCCTAGAACTGAATAACTAACCATAATTTTCTTTCTGCAAAATTATAATGTGAAAATGACACCTTCATAGAATGAGAACATTATGGGAAAAATTTAACATTTCACTGACTAACTTAGAATGCCAGGAAGTGCCTTGATCTGAACCAGAGTCTGTGAAATCATAGTGCTTTCAAAGTAAAGAAGTAAAGAAATAACATAAAACTTTTGAATTGGAATCTGGAAGAAAATACCATTTAAGAAGCATGATAATTTTGAAATGGCTTTCTCTAGTAAACATGAAATAGGACACAATTTCCCAATCATAAAGCACTTCATAAAGATACACTTTTCTGTGAAACAGTGTTTGTGTTAATAAGCAAGAAAGGAACAGGCATACACTTCTGCTGTCCTATGAAAACTTTTAATTCAGTTAATATGTTTCTCTCATGTAGGCAAACTTTGGCATTTACAGTCTTTAGGAATGTAACTAAGGGCTTGCCAACAATATCTAGAATATTACCTATTTGGCATTATATCTTACAACAAATTATTATTTATGTAGAGAAAGACTGAACATTTAATAGAAAGTTTGGGCTAAGACACCTTAATGAATTCTTTTTTCTTTTGAACATTTTTTGGCTGATCTTCTCAGGTCTTCCAAAAGAATAATATCACTGGCAAATATTGATAATTTTGCCTTTTACTTTCCAATATTTACCTCATTTTACTTTTGAGTAATTGAACTGATTAGTGTCTCCAGAATAAAGGTGAACTGTGGTGACAGGGACCATCCTGGCCTTCATTTTACACTTTCATGTGATAGCGGCTTTGGCCTTAAAGCACACACACATACACAAACATGTATGTTGTATATCTGCGTGTATAGTTACAATCACACACATATAGATGTCACTTATTAAAGACTATACATAATCAAGGATGGATACTAAATTCTATCAAATATTTCTCAGCATAGATGGAGATGAAAAAGATTTTCCTTGTGTTGTTTACATGGCTAATTATATTGATATATTACCTAATATTAAACTGTGCTTGCACTCCTCATAAGAATTCCATTTGCACATGGTTAATATATTAGGCCTTTTAATCAGTTTCTTGATTATACTAATATTGAAGATTTCTACATTTATAGTCTCAACTAGAAATGGTCCTTGTTTAGATTTCTACATTTACAGGCTTAACTAGAAAAGGTCCTTGTTTAGATTTATACATTTATAGTCTTTTTAAAAAAAATATTTTATTTATTTATTTTTAGAGAGAGGAGAAGGGAAAACAGAGGGAGAGAAACATTGATGTGCAAGAGATACACAGATGGGTTGCCTCTCGCACACCCCAAACTGGGGACCTGGCCTGCTACCTAGGCATGTGCCCTGACTGGGAATTGAAGAGGTGACCTTTCGTTTCACAGGCTGACACTCATACCCACTGAGCTACACCAGCCAGGGCTACATTTATAGTCTTAAGTAGAAAAGGTCCATGTGTTTCTTTTTTTTCTTTTTTGGTTGTACTAGCTTGTCTGAGGACTCACCTCAGAAAGAGTTGATTTCTATATTATATAAAGATTTTCATTATATCAATAAGAAAAAAAGCCAATAAATTTAGTAGAATGAAGGGTAAAAAAAATGAACAACTGACAGGAAAAAAGTGCAAATGACTCTTACAAGTATGAAAAAATGTTTGAGTGCATTTAATAACATAAGAAGACAAATGTGTATTAAAACTACTATCAGATCACAGGAACAAGAATAAAATAATTTGTATTAGAACATGTTGACAAAGCGTGGGGAAGGAGACAATCTTACTGCTGGTGGGAATATCAATCTGTATAGCTTCTGTGTAGAATAATTTGTAAAAATCTATAAAATATAAAAATGCACATTCTACTTCTATAAATTTATCTTAAAGATTTATTCCTGTGTGTGATATGAAATATTAAAATAGCTAATGATTACTGAGTGCTCACAGTTTGCCAGTCACTGTTCAAGGCTTTTATAAATATTAGCTCATGTCAGTCTCATACTAACTCTGAGAGGCAGAAATAATTATTCTCTGTTTTTAGAGCTGAAGAAACTAAATATAGGGAGGTAAAATTACTTTCCTAACATGAGACATCTGGTAAATACTGGATGTGAAAATAAAATACAGGTGGTATACATCTTGTCTTGCATGTTTTTTGCCACTATACTACCCTTCGCCATGTGCAAGGATATTTATTGCTGCATTGTATGCAACAGCTAGATACCACAAACAAATGCCAATTAGCAATAGGCTAGGTAAACAAATTATAGTGCATCCAAACAGTGGATCACATGCAGCATTTAAAAGGAATGCCTACGTCCAGTCAAGATGGCAGTGTAGGTAAATGTGGTACTCTCATCCTCCCACAACCATGTCAAAATTACAACTAAATGAAAGAAAACCTATCATTTGAAACAACCTGAAACCGAGCGGAATGGAAGTCCTACAACTAGGGATTTAAAGAAAGAGCTGCTTAGAGATTGGTAGGAGGGGTGGCTTGCAGAGCAGGCTGGTCCCACACCCATGTGCAGCAGATAAAAACTGGGTGTGATATCACAGCTGCAGAGGTCTACTCTGAAGAGTAAAGGGTCCCCGCCCCACACCTGGCCCTCCCAGCCCAGGGTTACAGTGCCAGGAAGGAAAGTCTCTATAACTTCTGGCTGTAAAATCCAGTGTGGATTGTGGCTGAGTGAGATAGACAGCTTCTAAAGTCCCAGGCAGTTCCTCTTAAAGGGCCTGTGCATCGACATACTCTGACTCATTCCCTCTGAGCTCCACAGCAGCTTTAAAGGTACCAGGTACCTACTAGGATGAACAGAATTGTCTGGTATCAGGGCGATAGACTGAGGGGGAAGCTTCCTATCACAGAAAAGTGCTAGCAGAACTTATCGTTCCTTTTATGAGCTCTCCTTCAACAAAGCCAGCAGGCAAGCTGCATTTACCTGGCTCACACCCATCGCCGCCCCTTGAGGATTCCTTGAGACCACGTATCACCCAACTTGCAGGCCTACCCATGCTGTTTCCAGTGGCTATCCCATATAAATGGCCCATCTTGGCTCATGCTTCAGTCTTTTATAAAATCTCTCAAACAAGCAGCATCTGGCCTCAGTGTATCCTGTATCTTCCACTTAGTGGTCCCGGGCCTGGCACTAGCAGCACCTGGCCTTGGTTCACAACTTGACCTCTCCTGGGCACCTCTAAGCCCAGCACAAGTAACAGCCATCTGAAGATCACTTTGTAACTCATATTATGTGACCCCAGGCAGAACATAGGCAGTGGCTGACCTTGGCCTACAGCTCCTGCAAGGTCCCAGAGATATCGCACCTGGTGAATAGCTTCAGACCACATCAAAGCACTAACCAACCCAACCACCTCCACAAGTGACACACTCAGGGGCAAAATCAGTGAACCAGAGCCCTGCACATATGATCCTCCATGATACCTGGTAGCTGTAGCCAGTCCTTGCAACTGTTCTGCCTGGGGGGTAAATCCCTCCCTTTGAGGTGCCAACAGCAATCAAGGCTCAACTACAACAGGAGGGTGTACATAGCCTACACTTGGGTGGCAGGTTGTACATGGAGTGCCCAGCTGGGGTGAATAGAGAGGCTGTGCCACTGGAGCCTACAAGACACCTACTATATAACATCACTCTACAAAGTCTGGGAGACATAGCAGCTTTAATTACATAGAAACCAACACAGGGAGACAATAAAAATGAGGAGACAAAGAAACATGTCTCAAAGAAAGAACAGAACAAACTCAAGAAAAAGAACTAAACAAAATGGAGACAAACCATCTACTAGATGCAGAATTCAAAACATCGGTTATAAGAATGCTCAATGAACTTAATGAGACCTTCAACATCATAAAAAAGGACATGGAAACCATAAACAAAAAAAACAGTCAGGCCCTGGCTGGTGTAGCTCAGTGGATTGAGTGCAGGCTGGGAACTAAAGGGTCCCGGTTCGATTCCCAGTCAGGGCACATGCCTCGGTTGCAGGCCAGGTCCCCAGTGAGGGCCATGTGAGGAGCAACCATACACTGCTGTTTCTCTCCCTCTCTGTCTCCCTCCCTTCCCCTCTCTCTAATAATAAATAAATAAAAATCTTAAAAAAAAACAAAACAGTCAGAAATGAAGGATACACTAACTGAAATGAAGAATAATTTACTGGTAATCAACAGTAAAGTAGATGAAGCCAAGAATCAAATCAACAATTTGGAATAAAAGGAAGCAACAAAACAACACAAAACAAAACAAAACAAAAAAACCCTCCACCAATTAGAACAGTAAAAAGAAAAAAGAGTCCCCCCAAAATGAAGATAGTGTAAGGAGCCTCTGGAGCAGCTTTAAACACACCAACATTTGTATCATGGGAATGCTGGAAGAAGAAAAGAGAGAATAAGAAATTTGAAACCTATTTGAAAATATAATTACAAAAAACTTCTCTAACCTAGTGAAGGAAATAGACATAGAGGTCCAGGAAGCACAGAGTCCCAAACAAGAAGAACCCAAAGAGGTCCACATCATGACACATGATAATTAAAATACAAAAGGTTAAAACCAAACAGAGAATCTTAAAATCAGTAAGAGAACAGCAGTTAGTTACCTACAAGGGAACTCCCATGAGACTGTCAGCTGATTTCTCAACAGAAACTTTGCAGGCCAGCAGGGATTGGCAAGAAATACCAAAGTGATGAAAAGCAAGGACCGACATCCAAGACTATGCTACCCAGCAAAGCTAGCAGTTAAGGACAGATAAAGAGCTTCCCAGACAAGAAAAAGCTAAAGGAGTTCATTACCACCAAACTAGTATTACAGGAAATGTTAAAGGATCTTCTTTAAGAAGAAGAAAATAAGAATCTAAGAAAACAAAATAAAGGGATAAGCAGAACAGAAACAGAATCATAGAGAGAATATTTTGATGGTTGCCATGTGTGAGGGGGGATGGTAAAGGGATTAAGAAGTACAAACTAGTTGTTATAGAATGGTCATGGGAATGTAAAGCACATCATAGGAAGTGTAGCCAATAATCTAATAACTATGTATGGTGTCAGATGGGTACAACATTTATCGGGATGTTCATTTAGTAAGTTATATAACATGTAATCACTGGGGTGTACACACGAAATTAATATAATGTTCCATGTCAACTGTAACTGAAAAATTAAAAATAATTTAAACAAAGAAAAAATATTAAAAATTTAAAAAGAATGCTAAAGCTCTTTCAGTTACTAATTAGAAGGATCTCCAATACAAATTTGGTGAAGACAGCTAACTGCAGAACAGTGTATACATTATACTATCAAACATGTAGAAATAAAAATTAAGTATTATTATACACATATAATTCTACGTGATTTTTCGTGTATAGAGTATCTCCAGGAAATACAAGAAACTGCCAACAAAAAGGAAATGGTTGTCTGTCACTTTTCTACAATGTGCATGCTCATCTATTTAATAAAAATGAATCATTTCAAAAATAAAATAAGTGGAAGGTAACAAATAAAAAGAAAAACTGCCATTATCTATTTAATACATAGGTCATCACATAAAAATTTACTTGAAGAAATTAATCTAGAGCCACCACAAATTTGCAAAACACTGGAACAAGGAATGACTGATAAAGCTTACTGTTCACAGCACGTGTGAGGGTTAAAGCTTACAGAAAAGAGTTGTCATACCTGACATGTGCGTTACAGTATCTTTTCGCATAGTCAGTCCATGTACCGAATTTTTGTGGAAAGAGAGCTTCAATCTGCATAAAAAGCTGAAACAATACAAGTGTTTTCAGTTTGTTATAACATTCTTACTTAATTATTATTACAATGATAAATCCAGTTTAAAAAAATAGTAAAAAGTAAAAAAGGAAATCTACCTCTCCTTCCTGAGGGTCCCTCCTTCCCCTGCATCACCCCATTCTTGCCATCCTATTCTTTAGGGTAACTGCCATTCTTTTCTTAAATACACATTTATGGATTTTCTATGCCTAAATAAGTATATGTATATATTCTCTTTTATTCATATAAATAGGATCATGTTATATAATTAGAATTTATCTTAAACATGTCTCAGACAACATTAAAGTGCATATACATTTATTTTTACTCAGTTTTAAACATTATATAAGCAATGTATCACAATAATCAAGCACTGTTTAAAGCTACACAGCAACTCATTGCATGATGTAATGTAAAATGCTTAAACAGTATCTTATTAATGGGTATATAGGCTGTTTCTAGCTTTTATGTGATTATAAAAATTAATAACTTAATGTAGGTCTATATGTGTATACATATATATTAATATATGTAGGTATAGTTATATATATTACATACACATCTATCTATCATCTGTCCATCCACCTACATTTCTACTAGATGAGTTTGTAGGATATATTTTTAAAATTGAGCCCTGGCTGGTGTGGCTCAGTGGATTGAATGCTGGCCTGCAAATCAAAGGGTCACTGGTTCAATTCCCAGTTCGGGCACAAGCCTGGGTTGTGGGAAAGGTCTCCAGTAGGGGATGTAGAGAGGCAACCACACATTGATGTTTCTCTTCCTCTCTTTCTCCCTCCCTTTCCCTCTCTCTAAAAATAAATAAAATCTTTAAAAAAAGAAAATAAAATAGAAATAAGTGGGTATAAGGTAAATGCTTTAATAGACTTCCCTGAGTTACAGTGACCCTTACAGACTCATAAGAGTTTCACCCATTATTTTTCTTCCCAATGCTGTAAGCACTCCTTACCCCACCTGTCTCTCAGAGTAGTAGGGGCCTTATTCCTGTGTTCTAAGTAGATATACTATTTGGTCTGTCCATAATTTTCTACCTTCCCAAATGTAGATCTTAAAGTGAAAGAGAAACAGAAAGAGATTATGTAATACAGTATAAAATATATAAAGATATATCTTAATAAAAGATAAAAAGTTGATTCAACTCCAATCCTAAGGAGCTTATGATGTAGAATAGACAAGAGAGAATGAAGATTAAAGCCATAGAACAACCAGAAGAACACAAATGTTATTTACAAATTTGTACCAGATATGAAAACCTTACAATAAAAGTAAAAACTTTTTTAAAAGCAGGTACTCACAAGCATGGCTAAGGTTCACATGTAAATAGATAAAAAATCATAGTAAAATATATATTTAATCATTAAGAGCCATCTAGAAATTCTCAAAGTACTCTTCTGTCATTTGCAGCATCTAATTTAAAACTTCGCAACAGGTGTTTTACTTAATGTTCTGTTTTTGTTTTTTTTTAAAGCCCGAAGTATAGGGATTTTAATACCTCTTCAGGCCTTCCCAAAGCTGGAGTTCCTGTAAGAAGAATGGCTCGTTTGGCTTTCTGTACTATTGGCAATAAAATCTTGCTGCGACTTGCATTTCTGGACTTCATGTAGTGTGATTCATCCACTATCACTACATTGAAGTTCTGATTATTCAGTGTGTCTATCAAAGCCTCTGCATCCGTCGTTAAGAGACCATAACCCAGAACTGTCACTTTGCTGGTCGATATTCTCCTAGAAAAGAAAATTCATATACTTTAAAAAATATTTCAGTAATCATTTTATCATAAACAATAAAACCTTTTGGTAAGAAATACAAAGAAAATAAGAAAAGGAAAAATAAGAGGAGATGGTACCACTAATGAAACCCAATTTCTCTTAAGACTTTATAGTCTTCAAATAAAATAAACAAGGATCCAAAATTTAAGATTTGGTTAATTAAATCCAGTTTTTTTGATAAATGGTTTTCTGGAAGATTTTGACATCCAGCAAGCCATATTTTAGTAGGATAAGAACATTATTTTCTGAGAACATTTGCTTCCATGCACCTATGATCATGAATAAAGTGGATATTCAAATATTTGTTGACTATTCCATGAAGTCTTCCCATAAGCAGGAGAGCAGACTTTTTACAGCCAGGTGCTACTGTGATTTTGAGCAGGACAATACTTACTATTGCAGGGCTGCCCAGTACACTCCAGGACAATTCACTCCTGGCCCCTCCCATTCGTGGACAGTAGAGTCCCTGTCATGATGACAACAAAAATGCCCCTGGCCCCAGGATGCTGAAGTGTGGGGAAAAGACAGAGTACCACCTCATGCAGAGAAACATTGGGCTAAAGTGACCCTGATCTTCTGAACTATCTCTGTAATTCATACATCTATACTATTCTTTATCATACTGTACTTTAATAATTCATTTACATATTTATTTCCATTACTATATCGTCAGATCAGTGAGGGCAGGAGATGTATCTTCTTCAGTTTTCTATGTGCAGTGCTATGATCCCATCAGTATGTAGAATTATATAATTAGACAAGTAAATGCCTTAAAAATAAACCATGTCACTTTGCTTTTTCTAAATCACTAGTGAAAATAAAGGACAGAGTCATTCTTCTGCAGTTCTCTACCCTTTAATAAAAACGGAAGAGCCCCTACACAGCCAGTACCAACACAGCAATCACGTTTTTTGTTGTTTTTCTTCATAATGACGACTGCATTTTAAGCCCTGGATAAATTACTTAATATAGAGACTTATTTGGTATATACGAATGTTTGGCGCTTTTGTCCCCCAAAAGATTAAAAAGTTGTTCTTACCCAACATCAGTTTTATTCTGAATAACACTGATTTCATCTGGACCTAACTCTGGGATCCATTTCTCTATTTCTTCTGTCCAAGGGTACCTCAGAGATGAAGGGACCACTATTAAAAGAGGCCATTCCTCCTTATAGAAGTAAGCGATGGCAATCGCCTGGATTGTCTTTCCCAGACCCATCTAAAATAAAAAGTAAATAAATAAGTAGGTAGATAAATATAAAGGCTAAAATATTTTTAAAGAAAATATCAAGTATTTTATTTAAGAGTATTATTATCAAATAATTTTCCAATGTAAAGTCAATTGAATTATACAGTTAATGTTCAAGATATAATAACCTTTAAAATTCATTACAAAAATTTTATTATTTTCAAACCATTTTTGATTGAACTAAAAGACAAAATGATCACTACTTTATAATATTAACTATACTGGTTTCAAGCAACTTAATTTTATAAAAATTTATCTCACCATTTATAATTTCTCCCCTTAGAGAACAGAAGAGCAAATGCTTTACCTTTACACTACAAAATCATGTTATTTTAAAGGTAGAATAAGCTCTAATTCATGTACATTTTAGAGAAGTAAGCACATGATGGTTAAATTATCTGTTCAACTTAACACTTTACTGGTTGCAAAACTAGTATGATGTCTGAGGCCCAGGGGTCTTGTGTCCTTCCACTTGATTGTTTCACACTTACACTGTACTGCCCCATCTCTAAGCTGTACCCATTTAAAAATTAGTTACCACATGAATCTTTATAAAGGTCTCATCCTGTGCATGTACAGTTCAGCAGATGCCAAGGACTTGAGGGTAATATGTACATAGAGATTTTTTGGTCTTCTCCTCAAGCTTCTTCCTTTCTGAGATTTTTCTATTCATATCCCAATGGCACATTACATAGTTTGGGAGCTTGACAGAGAGGCAGTCTCTCAGAGAAACAGATATAAGCAGCCTATTTCAACTATGTGGCTTGCAGCTTTAAGAATTTAAGGAATTGGACATTCATTGAAGCATCTAGGCAGCTGAGGAAGAATCGAAAGCCAATTTTGCAAGCTATGAATGTACTAATTTATTAGGTTGAGAAAATTCTAAACTATTCCCAGTTATCACACTTTCCTAATATCATAAAAATTATGAGTGGCTTTAAGAACTAACTAGTAAAATATTAAGTATCAACTAAAAAAAAAAAAGACTACATCTTAAATGGAAAGAATAATTCCCAAGCTAAGAAGACTTGAGTTTAACTAATGGAAGGCTTAATTTAGCTAAGGAGATAATGTGTTGAATACAAGAATGAACAACTGAAGCAAAGGAGGTAACAGTCTGACTCCATTTTTAATGTTTGAATTCTGACAGCACCATCAGTCCCATTTATCCTTCTGCCCCAAATTTGGGGAATGTGATAAGAATACATGGGTGCTACGTCCTTTGTCGCCTGAGGGAAATTCAACCTGGTCCACATATGGAGAACACTCATCTTAGACCTACTACATAAATCCAAAAAAACCCCAAGCTAATCTACTTTTCTTTTCTTAAAACTGTTTTTATCTGCTTAGGAGCCTCCCCTGCTCTTCTCAGAAAGTTTTATTATATGAGTAGTAAACTTTTTCTTATCCTATAGCATCTGTGTGGCAACATCATTCTTGGCATCTGAACCAAAAAGACACCCACCTCTTCAAAGATGACCATAACAAAGGAAAAACCATTTCTTAATATATTAAAAGTTTTCCTTGAGCTTTGTTAGCTTGAGTGAAAAAAAAAGTCAGAATATAATTAATTTGAAAAAAAAAGTACCAATTATGATTGATTCTTAAACTATAAAATGAGACCTTTCAAGAGCAAATCAAACTCTGCATCATAGAGCATCATCATCATAGTAGGCCCCGACAAGAAAGGAGACAGAACTGCGCACTGCTCATCCCGTACCTTACTTAAGTGAAGTCATCTTGATTTGAAAGACTGATATAATTTATATTTATTGAAGGGTATAACTGGGGAAGTGACTTTTTACTGCAGAGTATAGAAATGGGGACTCCTACCATTCACAGAATAATATTCAAGTACATCCTTCAAGCTACCTGCTCGCTGGTCCTAGGTATTTCACATCTGTCTCATTACCAGGAGAGCAATGGCTAAGTCTAATTTTGTTTCAAATGGATTTTCATGAGGAGTCTGTGTGCTTGAAATATTGCAACCTTTAAGATAAATTTTTAAAAAATTAAAAGCTATGAATGCTTTCTTAAACAGTGAAATTCCAGTATTTACTATGATGAAATGGAGAAATAAGGCACCCAAGAGTGTTAATAGTCTAAGTGTTACTACAACTTAAAAGTTAAAATAGTAAATTTTGTTATGTGACTCTCAATTTTCAAAAACTCTCTCAATTTTTTTAAAAGTAGCCAAAAATGAAGGTAAAATAAAGACCTTCATGGATAACACAGACTGAGACAATCTGTGGTTATCAGAGCGTCCTAACGAGAGATACTAAATGAAGTCCTTCAGGCTGGAAGGAAATGACACGAAATGACAATGTGAATGTATACAGAGAAATAAAGTGTAGAAGTACGGTAATTACATAGGCAAATGTAAAAAATATATAGTTAGTTTTTTCTTTTCTTCTCTTAACTGATTTAAAGACAATTATGTATAACAGTAACTACAAAACTGTACTGTTGGACTTAAAATATATAAAGTTCTAATATTTATAATATTAGCATAAAAGAGAGATGAGGAATGAAAATGTATTTGCTTAGAGGAAGTTTTAAACTACAAATCCAAAACTGGACATATGTGGTCTGTACAAAGTCCAATCATTGTTAACATAACAAGGACAGTTTGCAAGACACCAATGTAACCTCTCTGGCAGCCAAGGAGAGTGGACTGGAATGTGCACGCGTGAACAATGATGACCTCACTGTACTAGTCAGTGGGGGTGGTAGATGCTGTTGGGTGTACTGTGTGGCCATGGCATTGAAAATGACTAAGTAGAGCAACAAATCTGCATCAAATTTTGCATTAAGCTTGAATATTCCTCCATGGAAACTATTTGGATGATTTAGAGGGCTGCAGCCACGGGCAACTGGAGATTGGCAGCTTCATCATGACAAAACGAGGGCTCACGCATCAAGTCTCACGCAGAGTTTTTTGGCGAAACATCAAATCACCCAGGTGACTCAGTCCCCCTACAGCCCAGGGTTGGCACCCTGCAAGTTCTGGCTTTTCCCAAAACTAAAATCACCTTTGAAAGAGAAGAGATTTCAGACCATCGATGAGATTCAAAAAAATACGACAAGGCAGCTGATGGAGATTGGGAGAACTGTGTGAGATCCCAAGGTGTCTACTTTGAAGGGGGCTAAGGGGTTACTGTCCTACATACAATGTCTTTTGTATCTTGTATCTATCTTCTTCAATAAATGTCTGTATCTTCCATAAAAAAAAAAGAATATAATTAACTTGAATCTCTGAAAAAAAAAAAAAAAGATTTTCTACAACTGCATACCTGAAGATAAACCCTATACTGGTAAGGGAATTCACCTAACGAATGAGATTCTAAGTTTTTATCTGGTTATCTTTCCTGGTAACCCCAAACTTTCTATGCAGCATCTCTTCAGTTAAAAGATTATATATTTAAATGACTAACCGTGATTTATAAAAATTAGTAAGATATTTATCAACACCAAGTAAAGCAGTCAGTTGCAAACTTTCTTATGTATTTGCAAGTGATTGTTACTTTTGGGGGCATCACTCAGTAAAAGATAAAGTTGATGAGACAAACTGAAACAGAATGTGATTCCAAATTAGAAAATAAAAGTATATTAGTGTAATCTAATGTTCCCATTAAGGAAAAAAAATGATACATAGCACAGGAAAGCTGAGTTCTAGGTGAAATTTGTAAGTAATAAAGTAATTGTCTGGAACGATTTTTCCCCCTAGAAACAAACTTTTAAAATGTACTTATAGCTTATTCAATAAATGGTGTTGGGAAAACTGTACAGATACATGCAAAAAATAAATAGAACTAGATCACTTTCTTACACCATACACAAGAATAAACTCAAAATGGATAAAGACTTAAATGTCAGACTGGACACCATAAAAATACTATAAGAAAACATAGGCAGTAAAATCTTGGCTATTTCTTATAGAAATATTTTTTTTGATACATTACCTTGGGCAAAGGAAACAAAAGAAAAAATAAACAAATGGAACCACAACAAACTAAAAAGTTGTTGCACACCAAAGGAAACTATCAACAAAATAAAAAGCCCACTAAATAGGAGAACATATTTCCAGATACATCTGATAAGGGCTTAATATCCAAAATTTATAAGGAACTTCTAATACTCAACCTTCAAAAAACAACCCAGTTAAGAAATGGGCAAAGAACTTGAAAAGACACTTCTCCAAAGAGGACATACATATATCCAACAGACATGTGGAAAGATGTTCAACATCACTAATCATCAGAAAAATGCAGATTAAAACCACAATTAGATATAACCTCATGCCCGTCAGAATGGCTATCTTCAATAAATCAATAAATAGCAAATGTTGTTGAGGATGTGGAAAAAAGGGAACCTTCATGCACTGTTGGTAGGAATGCAGACTGGTGCAACCATTGCAGAAAGCAGTATGGATTTACCTCAAAAAATTAAAAATGGAACTGCCTTATGACTCAGCAATTCCACCTCTGGGAATATATCAAAAGAAACCTGAAACACTAATTTGAAAGAATATATCCACCCATATGTTCATTGCAGTGTTATTTACAATAGCCAAGACTTGGAAGCAGCCCAAGTGTTCATCAGTAGATGAGTAGATAAAAAAAGCAATGGTATAATTATAACAATGGAATACTACTCAGCTATAAAAAAGATCTTACCCTTTGCCACAGCATAGATGGACCTGGAGAGTATTACGCTAAGTGAAATAAGCCAGTCAGAGCGAAAGACAAGTACCATATGATTTCACTTATGTATGGAATCTAACAAACAAAATAAACTATAAAAGTGGAGACTGACAGACTCATACATACAGAGAAGAGTCTGACAGCTGTCAGAAGATAGGGGTTGGAGGCTGGGTGAGAAGGGTAAAGGGATTAAGCAAAGAAAAAGACTCACAGACAGAGACAAACAGTAGGGTGACTGCCAAAGAGAAAGGGGGTGGGGGAGGTAGAAGAGTATAAAGAGGGGATAAATGGTGATCGAAAGAGAATTGACTTGGAGTGGGTAAACACACAACACAATATACCAATAATGTATTGTAGAATTGTGTATCTGAAACTTATATAATTTTATTAGCCAATGTCACATCAGTAAGTTCAATAAAAATGTACTTAGATTTCAGTATTTTGCAAATAATTTTAAATAGCATAACATTCAACTATAAAAGCAATAACATATGTCAAGTAATTTAGGTATAAAGAAATAGCCACACTTTTAGGTATAAAGAAATAGCCACATTCAAAGCTCTTGGCTAAAACTGCAATAGAATTCATTAAAGTGGAACCATTAAGGCTAAATCAGCTATTAAGAACTAAAGTCTTGACTTTACAATAGTACAACTGTCCAGGTAACTATTGTACATAAGAAGAGTTAAGTAGAGTACATTAACTTTAAGGGTACATTTTATAAATGACTTTCAAAATAATAAGGGTACACTTTATAAATGTATTTCAAAATAATAAATCACTTTTACTTAGAAGAATAATTTTAGGTTTTCTTAATGACTTATTCTATAAAACTATTAAGAGCAATTAAATAACAATGATCCTAACTGACACATATGATTCCAGCTTCAATTGTTTTGAATATTAAATTAATTTATTGCTATAACACTGAACAGTAAAAAACAATATATATCCAAAGTATTTGGCTGTTGGCTGTTTTTCTAAAATTGAATTTATTGGGCTGATATCAGTTACTAATACTATACAGTTCAGGTGTACAATTCTAAAATACATCATCCGTATATCGTATTTTGTTTTCACCACTCCAAGTCAAGTCTTCCTTCCATCACCATTTATCACCCCTTCCATACCTCTTCTCCCTCCCTCAATCCCCCTTTCCCTCTGGTAATCACTATACTGTTGTCTGTGTCTATGAGGTTGTTGTTTTTTATTATTGTTGCTTGATAACTTTAATGCAAGAACTGTATACCTAAGATATCTGCTGATTGAGAATTTTTTTGAAACTGGAAAGTTTTCCAATTTTAAAAGCTATAAAGTAGCTTGTACCTTTTGGGACAGAGACATGGGGTTATCTTTAGAACATGTGACCTCTTTTTTCTAGAAAAGACTCCCTTGGAAGACCCTTTTAGGTGTGCATATTTAAATGACTATTTAAATTCAGATTTAATGAAGAACTAAATTAAATAAACCACATAAAGAAATGCCAGGCTGAAATTCTATGTTCTATTATTTATAATTGTTAAGGATGTATGTTTTAGAAAAACTATTTCCTTGTTCTTATAGATTACATTAGAATTTTATTTCCTATAGGGAATTTTAGATGGTATATCTGAAAATTTTTGTTTGTGTTGTGTGTTCATTTATGTATTATTGGTTCACAGGAAACAAGGAACAAGGAACAGACCATAAAGATATGGACACATAGGCCTGATCTTTTCTTTATTCAAAACTAAAGAGGCAAGAGAACAGAATTTAGGATCTAAGATGGCAGTCAAGTAGGTGGAAGGTAGACTCACCTACTTCCAAGAACAAACTGGGAATTACAACTAATTATAAAATAATCAACCTGAATAAACAATGGAAGGCTAGCTGAAGAGAAGTCTTATAACCAAAGATTTATAGGAGAAGCTACAGTGAGACTGGTAGGAAGGGCTGAGACATGAAAACGGCTGGCCCTACTTTCATGGGTGGCGGCTGAGGTTCAGGAGAGAAATTCAGCTGTGGGGGTCCCCTCTGAGAAGTGCCAGGTCTCAACCCCAAGGCAGGTTACACAGTCCATAGCACCAGAGCTGGAAAGAGGCACCCACATTGCTGTGAAAATCAGTGGGGATTCTGTCCCCCAGGGAGAGGCAAGAGACTGCTAGAGATATAGGCAACTTCCTAAAGGGCCAATGCATAAAATCTTGTTTGCACTCATCCTGGGCTCTAGTGGAGAAAGGGCAGAGCAGACTAAAGTCCGTGAGGAGGGACTGGGATTTGTGGCTCTGGGGAGAGAGCTGAAGGGACAGCAACCAGGATCCCTGTGAATAGCCATTCCCCATACTGCAGAGGCCATCTTTCTTGGGTGGAGCACTCCTCTCTGAATGACATCAGCCTGGGGAAATACAATAGCCCCACCCTCTGGCCTCCCTGTTGTCCTAACTGAGGAGTTTGCACCCTGCTAAGGAGTCAGCTGCCTGGGCCAGGGTGTAGAGATCTAGGCAAACTCAGGGGTGTTAGTGACTAGGCTGTGTGACTTTGGACCTGCAGGGCACCTGCCCAGCCACCCAGATTAGAGTCTGCTTGGAGAAGAGGGAGGCAGAGCTGATGGAGCTGCAGGGACCAACCTAGCCATGCAGATTTGTGAGAGCTGGGAATGCTGAGCTGCAGACTTTGGCTTTTCTGAAAGAAGGTACCTCTGACTGGAGTATTCTGAAACTGGCCTGGTTTGGCAAAGGGAGGCAGGGCTATGTGTTTTGGGGTGGTTTTTAAAGGGAGTGAGAATTAACAGTAGAAATCTGCCATTATTCTAAATATGTATAACCTTTAAATAAACAACCCCTTTCCTTTTTCATCAAACTCTTATACTGGGAGTTATGCTTCTTCCTGGTGGGCAATCGAACCCCACAACTGTTCCAGAACAGCCTTGGTGGGGTTCTGTAACAAGAAGGCCAGAAGGAACAGCTTTCACACCCTACACTTATCTTGAAACACAAAGGAAGAACTTTTTGTTGGTAATAGCCCTCCCAACTTCCACTTCCCTTCTTTAACAGTTTCTTCTCCTTCATTTTAGCAGACTTACACATGGACTGCCATGGCTGCTTGTTTCAGATTCAATTCTTTCTAGTCCCAATAAACCCATCTACTAGAGAACTATCTTCCTGACTATTTGTTTAAAGTCAACAACACTCATACAATGAAATATTATATACTCATCTTTTTAAAAATGAGCATATATCTACAGCTGATATGGAAAGATTGATAAGTCACTGGCTGTAAAAAAGTATATTGAAAAGATAAATAGTATCGTGAATATCAATAGTATGGTGAGTATTAGAGGGAGAATAGGAGAAAGAGCACGAAAAGAAGAAAGGAAGGAGGAAAGAAGGGAAGGAGGTAGAATGGAAGGAACTGTTAATAGTATTACCACTGGAGGATTGGACTGCAGGGACAGGCAGGGAAGGACAATAGACTTTAAACTTTTATTTCTAGGGGGGCAGTAAAGGACAGAGAAAGAGAAACTTTAAAAAAAATATCCAAGAGACTCTTTGAGATATAACAAATTTCTGATAAAATGTGGATATCAACTGTGACCTTTATTATAAAGTCAGTCTACTGATGCAGTCTGACATGGGAGTGGAGGGCTTGGAGGAGGGAGAGCAAGAGAAGGTAGGGAGAGAGGGATGAAGAGAGGGAGAGATAAATTAGGCCGGTGGCTTAGTTGGTTGGAGTTTCATCTCATACACCAAAAGGTTGCGGGTTCTATTCCCAGTCAGGGCATGTACCTAGGCTGTGGGTTTGATCCCTACTTGGGGCATGTATAGGAGGCAAGCAATTGATGTTTCTTTCTCACATTGATGTTTCTCTGTTACTCTCTTTCTCTCTCCCTTCCTCTCTCTCTAAAAATCAATAAACATATACTCGAGTAAGGATTAAAAAAACACATATGTAGGTGTAAAATGAAAAAAAAAAACAACCCAGCTTTTCAGAAAAAAATTGGTCAAACCTATACTGGAAGATAAATGAAGAAGCAAAAAATGAAGAAGCCTTGGGTTGCATTTCTGTCTCTTGTTTCTGCTGATGATTATTAGGTCAAGACTCAGTATAAGTCACTTTTCCTTAATGTACTTGGGTTTTCATTCTGTAACAATGTGGAGACTTTGCATTTTAGTACTCATTTCAAGGGAATAAACAGGAAGATGTATAAGGAATAATTTGTGTTTGCTGGGGAAAAACAATTCCATCCAGTAAAAGAAAGAACGATCCCAATATTTTGAGTTTCAAAACAGTAAAAAGAACAATGAACAGACTACAATGTTTTAAAAAATTGTTAAGTGATATCTCTAATGTGTAGAGCAATCTGTTTTTATCATATTGAAAATCTTTAGTGATGTTTACTAAATGGTAGCTTCATATGACAACCCAAAACATGCCTCCTTAGAATAAGGATTACTTTGAGCTGATTATTTTTGAAAAACAGCAGATGCAGGAAAAACTTTGAAAATGGAGAAGTTACTGTATTTTGTAAGAAAAAATTAAATTTATGAAGAAAATCTCTATTTGTAAGTGTCACTTTCTCTCTGTACCTAGAAGGGAGGATGACTCAAGAACCACAAAAAAATTCTTAGCAATGGATAAGGGCCAAAGTTAAACATGCCTAACAAGGCTTACCCTTCTTCACCATGATTTACCTCCCATAACTGACCCCACATGGATCTTTCTCTTCTATTTAGCTGAAGATGGTATTTGAGGTGGTAGCCTGGGACAACTCAGGGAGTTTATTTATTTTTTCTGAGTATCTCCCCGTGTACATGAAGTATACAAGTTAATCAACTTCTATTTCTTTTTCTCTTGTTCATCTCAGCCAAGAATTCTGAAGGATAAAGGGAAAATTACTTTTCTGCCTTTACATTCACATTCAATTTTAAAGAGTCACAAGATATAATAAAAATGAGATAACTAAAATGTGAAATGCTCAGATGAATATGCATTATTCATTCAAACAGCACCACTACTAAGATAAAATATGAATAAATAAAAGATAAGGACCAGATAATGTAGACTGGTAATACTCAATAGTTCAGAATTAATTTTCCTTAAATTTTTGTGTCTTTTAAAATTTGCTTTATAAAATTAAATTCAGGTGAACAAACTATATTAAGGTTCTATTCTTTTTCTCCATATGTATTATGGGATTAGTATCTTAGGGATTTCTTGAAAATGAGAGCCCAACACAACATAAAGAACACAAATATACAGGTACCAGAGTCAAAAAGAAAGAAATGGTAAAGAGAAAAGAAAAGTGGCCCGATATCTTGGCTATGCTCTAGGTTCTTAAAAACAATTATATTTATGAACCATTGGGATGCAAGTTAAAAATTCAGACTTCGGGACACCAACTCCCCAAATTGTGATTCAAAAGAACTGGACTTTTAAAATAAAAAACACCTAAAGGGATTTTTATGTGGATGGCTCTCAGGATGCATTTGAGAATAACTACTCTGAAGATTAAATCTTGAAGAAAAAAAATCTTGGAGTGCTTTGTCTAAGTCTTGGCCATTTTCTCCTCAGGAGAAAAAAAAGTTGAAAGTGCAATTAACACTTTCAGGATTTTATTATTTAACTTCTTATTAATTTCTGGGGGATCTTTTTCCTTGATTGATATTCAATTATAATTCAATGGCTGAATAAATATAGTGCTTTCTACTTTGCTATGCAGTATACAGAACGGCCTTTATAAATCTAAATTGCCATCATGTTTTGTAATTGGGAGTCTTGGTCTCACCATTGTCAATAAAGAAAATTTTCAATAAATATGCATTACCTCTGTGAAGCTGAAAAAAACAAAATACACCAGTTTGGCTTAAGCTTAATCTATTTAGATGAACTAACAATTTAATAGAAAAAGACTAATTTTAAAAGTTTGTAAAAGCTCTTAAAGGAGATCTAATTTGTACATTGCTTTGATTATTCATTACTTTAGACAATCAATTAAAGTACTATATTTAAGCAGCTATGAAAAAAACTTAGCCATTTAACAGAAGAATAACTTACATCACCACAATTTCTAATAATGAATACAGAAATCAAATATAGTATAATGCATTATTAAAGGAAAGAAATATATGAAAAGTATAAGATATTTCATGTTGTATAATAATACTATAAACGTACTGATCACAAATGTAAACAAAGGAGTCTTTCAGAAGTATATGAAAACAATAACAAAGAAACAAAGAGTAAACAGTAAATATTTGCACTTGGCAAATTGATTATCACCATTAACAATCACAGATCAATTCAGCTAGAGATTTTTGTAAAAGATAAGATGAAGAAATCTCTTGCTTAGCACTGTAAATAATTAGTGTGGTACCCTATATCCTTTTTTATGTGGCAACACTATGATTAATTTTTAAAAAAATTATTTTATTGTTGTTCAATTACAGTTGTCTGAATTTACCCTCCCCCCCTACCCCAGGCAAACCCACCTCCCTCCCTTGCTTCCACCCTCCCCCTTGGTTTTGTCCATGTGTCCTTTATAGCAGTTCCTGAATACCCTTGTCCCCATTATCCCCTTCCCCCTCCCCTCTGGTTACTGCCAGAATGTTCTAAATTTCAATGTCTCTGGTTCTATCTTGTTTCTCTGGTTGTATTTTGCTTGCTTACCTCACAAGCGTCTTGGCTGTGTCTGATCTGAATTCCCTGGTAGCTGATCTGGCCTCGGTGCCTTCACTCCTGAGTCCTTACATAAAACCTTTGAACATTTCATATAGTAGAGGCTGCATGATGATGTACTCCTTGAACTTGACCTTATCTGAGAAGCACTTTATCTGCCCTTCCATTCTAAATGACAGTTTTGCTGGATAGATTATTCTTGGTTGTAGGTTCTTGCTTTTCATGATTTGAAATATTTCTCTCCAGCCCCTTCTTGCTTGGAAGGTCTCCTTAGAGAAATCTGCTGACAGTCTGATGGGGATTCCTTTGTAGGTAACTGTCTCCTTTTCTCTTGCTGCTTGCAAGGTTTTCTCCGTATTCTTTATCTTGGGTAATGTAATTATGATGTGCCTTGGTGTGTTCCTCTTTGGGTCCCACTTCTTTGGGGTTCTCTGAGCTTCTTGGATTTCCAGGAAGCCTATTTCCTTTGCCAGATCTCCTTTATTATCGGTTCAAAAAATACGTTCAATTTCTTGGTGTTCCTCTTGTCCTTCTGGCAGCCCTATGATCCGGATGTTGGGTCGTTTACAAATGTCTCTGAGGTTCCTGAGTCCCTCCTCAGTTTTTTGAATTCTTGTTTCTTCCTTCTGGTCTACACTATTGGTTTGAGTCCCAGCTTCCTTTTTTTCCCTATTGGTTCCCTGTAGATCATCCCTCATTATCTTTATCGTGTTCTTCATTTGTTCATTTATTTGCGTCCACCTTTCTTCCAGTTTTGTTAGCATTTTGAT